>AP028435.1:16627306-16769120 GCA_036509395.1 Antheraea yamamai | reverse complement strand
CACGCTATCTACTGTAACATGTAGCGTCTACATTAGATATGTGAATATTATCATTGTGTCGAATGGGATGGGATTTACCATCAGCGACATACCTGGAACTTTAACCTACTATATACCACCATCGGTGCTCACTTGCATTATACAATAAAGTAATAAAAATTTTAAGCTATACATTATAGAACATATGTGTTAAATCTTTTATTATATAGATATAATATGCCCATATTGTCAATATAATTAAGTTATTTTTATACGCTGCTATAATCACTGAGTTATGTAGACGCAAGCGCGGTAAATAAAACAAAATGGCCGCCAAATTGACCAAAAAGATAATATAATTTAAATTACATACAAAGATATAAAATTCAATTATGTATATTTATGCTTGAAGTCTAGTAAAGTGCACGTCTCATGCGCTTGTTTACAATAAACAACATATTTTTGATAAATTTCAGACGGACGAATGGACGGGTACCAGTTCAACAAATAAAATAGAATATGTCACGCGCTACAATTTTGGATATCTGCCAGTAAAATTCCCGTTAAAATAGGACATAACCCGGAACAAACAAACAAACAGACAGAGAAAATATAAGAAAAGATAATATAAAATACCAACATGATTTAAAAAAAATATTTGGTTGTTACTTGTAGTGATATCCATTCACCAAGTTGTTATTTTAATTTTACATACAAACACTTTATTTTTAATACGTAATAGATTACAAATAAAAAAATGTAAACAAAACAAACGTAGAATAAACATTTTGAATAGAAACACAAAATAAACTTTAAAAATGTTTGCGATAGAAAGTTACCACGTTACCATGGCAACGTATATAATACTAACGCTAACACGCAGCTAAAAGGAAAAAACAGCCCGATTTTGAAACATTCATCATTGGCGCTTCATTCCTATTGCTCCTCGATAAATGAGCTATATAACACTGAAAGAATTTTTCAAATCGGACCTGTAGTTCCTGAGATTAGCGCGTTCAAATACACACAAATAAATTTATATATTAGTATAGATTACTACTCTTCTCTCGTACCTAACTCCAGCCGTCATTCAAATTACAATAACTGTTGATATAGTGGACGGATTTTAATGAAACAAAGACTAAGTTACTCTTGAGGATATGCTTTATGATTTTCTTGAGGTATTGTGAACTTAATACTTTAGCAGTGATGCGTGTTCATACAAATAGACAGATAGATTTCTAAAAATGATTGAAATTTATTTAATTACGTATTCTTAGACATCCGCTACAATTTTATTCACGAAAATCGAAAAAGTACAGACTTTTACATACTTATTATACGTATGTATAGAAGAAGATAACCGTACATAATAAACCAGCTGTAAACGAAGCGTCACGGAAATCCCCGAAACCATGATCGGCTCGGCCGATTAGTCGGTCGACTAGTTGGCCTTTTTACAACCGACTAATAGGCTAGTCGGCCAAAGTCATAATCGGCGCATCTCTAATACATATATATATATTGTTTTTCACACAATCAATCCATCCGATTAACTATAATATCTATGTTAAGATCAATTAAATAACGTTTTAATTGCGCTTTAAGTGCTGTACATTTAATACAACTTGCTGCCATATTTGTTTGCAATTTAGTTTTGTCTACAGGCTTTACGTGAGTAAGAGGTCCCGTTGATGCATTTAACACTAAAATTAATTTAATACAATACTCAACAATTATTTTATTTACATCTAATATGCATAGTTTAGTTAAGAATGTCACGCGTCTGTTATTTGTTATGCTAAGTTAAAACGCTGATTCAGTTACTAGCGTATACTTATTCCATATCAGTACAAAAGTTTTGTAGGTACCTACGATTCAGTTCAAACAACCGAGTTTCTATTTCACTATTTACAAACCTAGGTGAACCCGCGGGTCCACTTGCATGAACTTTAAAATTATTATTTAGGTGTATTTTTAATAAAGCTTTTTAAATATTTCTTACGTTACTATATTACTAACTTCTGCCCGCGACCTCGTCCGCGTGGAATAGTTACTTTGGGCTAACACGCAGCGGAAGCTGTCACAAGGAAAAGAACCCTGATTTTGAAGCATTTTCATTGGTGCTCCGCTTCTGTTGGTCTTAGTAATGGTATATAGTTTTTTTCAAATCGAACCAGTAGTTTGACCTGAGACTTTTTCGATAAATGACCTATCTAACACTGAAATAATTTTTCAAATCGAACCAGTAGTTTGACCTGAGACCTGAGATTGACCTGAGATAGCGCGTTCAAGCAAACAAACTCTTCAACTTTATAATATTAGTATAAAATATTCATTACTGGACCGTTTTCTAAACAATGTCTATTGCTTCAACAATGGGACTAAATTGGATGTAGTAATGGATTAATTTAGTTTATTTTGTCACGCAACAGCGGTCATTATGATTTATATATTACTAGCGGGCTCGGCGGACGTTGTCCTGCCTTGATAATAAAAAAAAAGTGTGTGTGTACTTATGTACACGCGTTAGAAGTTATATTTCTTTGGCGTAACAAGATAACAATCTGTTCAAAAATTTTATCTTTCGCCTTAATCTACGTTTGTAGAAAAAAAAAAACGACGAGCGTACCAACATGCGCGACTAATATCGAGGTTCAATTTCTATTTTGTTGGTAGCTTCATACTGTTACTTTTAATGTTACTGTTAATTTTGTGTCACAGATCTTAAAATTTCACTCTCATCATTTTTTCATAACGCGCCTAAAGAAGTATAACTTCAAAAAATCTTAAAAGTCAACCGCAGCGCCATCTACCGTTTCCAATTGTGAATCTAAACCATTCTCGGATCTACTGGAACACGCATACAAAATTTTATCAAAATCGGTCCAACTGCTTAGGAGGAGTTCAGTGACATACACACGTACAGAAAAAAAAAATATATAAAGAGAAGATAAGTTTATGATATAGTAGACTTCAGAGCGACCAAAAAGATTGACGAGGAATGTACATTTAGGGGGAAGTCCCGTAACGCCGGACGGCACCTACCTCCGGACGTTCGTAATATTTGATCAAGTATAAACCTGTTCGATTCAAAGTACAAGTGAAAGGGGCGCGGGGGGCATACAGCTACAGGATCACGCGCCACTACTCGCCAGTGACGCGCACTGCGACGGCGTGAGCGGGAATTTGCTGTTTTTGCGAGAAATCACGGCGTCACGTAAAAATCGATGTAAGTGATTTTAGCATATTTATGCATTTACAGTTTAAAGGTATTCAAAAATAAAAGTAGTAATTGATTGTCATCCGTAAACTGGTAGAATATTATTCGACTTTTAAACAATGTCGGTACGTACAACCTAAATTTCGAAATTGTCTGTCCCTTAGCACCGGACACTAAGTCATTCCTTAGCACCGGACAGTAAACATGTTGATATTTCTTGTGAGAATTTACGTTATTTATTCTAATTATTTAATTTTGTTTTAGAGTATAGAAGAACGAAGATAATTGAAATGGAAGAGAAGAAAAAGAAAGGATCATGGGAGTCACGGAGCTTACAAACTGCTATTGATAAGGTTATGTCAAAAAAACTGAGTGTTAGACAAGCTGCAATGCGATACAATATACCTAAAAGCACTCACTATACATGACAAAATAAAGGCGCTAAATCGAGGAGAAGAAGTAATACTGAAACCAAAGGTGGGTAGGTTCACTAGCACCTTCTCAGTAGAGTATGAACAAGTCTTGGTGAACCACGTTAAAGATTTATCTGACAGATGTATACCGCTTATGAAAAATGAATTTCTGAAGTTAGCCTACGACTTAGCTGAAGTCATGAAGATTCCTCATCGATTTAATAAAGAGAAAGACAGTGCTGGTAAGCATTTTTACTACGACTTCATGAAAAAACATTCTGACATTTCACTGAGAGCACCAGAAGCGACAAGCATAATGCGCGCCGTTGGTTTTAACAAACCTCAAGTAGGAATATTCTACAATAATATTGAAAAGCTGATTACACAGTACAAATTCACACCCTCAAGAATTTATAACTGTGATGAAACTGGTGTCAGTTGTGTGCACAAACTTCAAAAAGTTTTCGCCCCGAAAGCTATCCGTCAAGTAGGAAAGCTTACTTCTGCTGAGAGAAGCAAAAATATCACTGTTTTGTTCTGTATGAGTGCTAACGGTCACTACATACCGCCATTTTTCGTCTTTCCTAGGCAAAGAATGAATGAAAGACTTATGATGAATGCTCCAGCTGAGAGTATAGGCGTGGCCCAGCCAAAAGGGTGGATGAACAGTGACTTTTTTTTTGCAATATCTAAGAATATTCATCAAACACACACAACCAACCAAAGAGAACCCTGTGCTTCTTCTACTGGATGGCCATTGCAGCCACAAAACACTGGTGGTAATCAGCTTTTGCTGAGAAAATCATATTCATTTGATGAGCTCACCACCACACACTACCCACAAGCTCCAGCCTCAAGGAAATTAAAACCAAAGGAAAGAGCGTAGACAAGGGAAAACAACCGAAAAATGTTAAGTCTAAAGGAAAAAATAGAAATAAAGTAGAACCATTAACTGGAGCATTTAATACAGACACAACAATTTGCGTAGTTTGCTTAGAAGACACTGACGAAGACTGGATCCAGTGCTCATCTTGTCGTGGGTGGGTACACGAAGCATGTGCAGACGTTCCAGAGTGTGGAGATGGCTACATATGTGATCGATGCAGGCTATTCTGAAATTTCCGGTGCTAGGGGTACGACACAAAAATTCGTCCGGTACTAGGTGCCATTTTTATAAATTACATTTTTCTTTACCAAACTTTGATTGATGATATTAATTATTTTTAAGCAGAGGTTGTCTTTTTTTTAATTTAATTTCATTTCTAACTTTATAATCTACTATAAGTTATAAATAAATAATCATTCCTTAAAATATGTTTTATTTTATTTATAAAAAACCTTAGGTGTCCGTCACTAGGGGACTTCCCCCTAATTGTTCTATATCTTGCTTTTCCCATATATGTGTGAGCTTCGACTACTTGTCGCACTTAAAGTTTTTCTTATAAAGATGCAGTTTAAACGCTTCCACACCTGCGTCATTCTAATAACTAGAAATTAGCGTCTGTTAAACTCCTTTGATGTGTGTAGAAAATGCCGATCTAGTTATAGTGTTGAATATATGCATTCTTAACGCATATTACGCCCATAGACTAAACTTCATGGCGATACACGCAGGTATGGGTGTAGTATATGACAAATATAGTCTATAGCCGCTAGTTTTTGGCGGGATATAAATCGGCCATGTGGTGGATTTTTATATTTCATTCATAATCGTGTGTTATTTGATTCTATATTTTCTAATATTGGTGGAGTTTTACGTTAATTTGTTTGGTTATTGTACACAAGTGAAGTGGACGGGAAATAATACCAAGGAATATGAATTCTGAGATGCCACAAAAACGTCATGAATGGTTCTAACAATGGAGTCATCTTGTTAGAACATTGAAATTATCACAAGACACTTACTCCAGAATTGTCAATTGAAATGACAACTAACTTGGCTGTACGGCACAGAAACCAAGAAATCGGTCTAAGCCGATGCAGTATAATAGTATTTGACATCTATCAAAATACCCTACATGTCATGTCACTGATACCCCTGGTATTGCAGGTGTCTATAGGTGACGGTAACCATTTACCATCAGATGGGCCGTATGTCTGTTTGCTAACCTTTAGCATAAAAAAAATTGTATGTGACGAAAATATTGGTTTTTAATTCAACCGATTGCAGAGATATATTTGTTTATTAATCCTATTTGAATTAAGAATCTAAAACATCCTTGTTTAAGTTACTGTTTCACTGTGTTGATATGATAAAAAACAATGAAAATTATAAATACTGTAATTATACAGAGGAAAAGAATAATGTAAATTTTAATAAACACACTTGATTCGTTAAAATTTTATAAAGTTGTTACGATTATAAAGTACGTTAAAGTAATTTAGTCCACGCTAAAATAATTATCGATTATAATCGATTTCAAAGTGGACATAAAAAATATCATAGCTGATAAGCGGTGCTACAATAAAAAAAAAGTGTGTGTGTTCTTATGTACCCACGTTAGAAGTTATACTTCTTTGGCGTAACAAGAAAAAAATCTTTTCAAAAATTTTATCTTTCGCCTTATTCTACGTTTGTCGAGAAAACGACACAAACAATAGAAAACAAGTGTGTGTGTACTTATGTACACGCTTAGAAGTTATACTTCTTTGGCGTAACAAGATAAAAATCTTTTCAAAATTTTTATCTTTCACCTTATTCTACGTTTGTAGAATAAACGACACTAACAATAGAAAAAAGGTATTTATTAATGCATTGAAAGTTTTAATACAAAGAAACAAAATGTTGACTATAGCTAACTTCAGGGTGTCGGTTTGCGTGACGGTGTGCGCGCGCATCGTAAAAATTTACTCTCATCATTTTTCCCTAACGCGCCAAAAGAAGTATAACTTCAAAAACTCTATGGAAATGTCGAGACATAACATTGTACGATCGTCCTATCGAACTGTTAATGAAGAAATAATTGACCTAATCTATATTAATGTGTTACTATTATTTAATATTTATTACTGTAGCATTTGAATAATTTAGTTATTTTGACGCATTATATGGTTGGTTGTTTAATGTTTTGTGTAAACGTGCGATCAAGGTTATCGCATCGCTTACTAGAAACGTCAAAAACGACCTATTAAATCGTTCCGATTATAAGTTTACGCAAGCCAGCGATCAAAATGAATACGTAAACGGAGGAACATCTAAAAAGGTCGTTAAAAAATTATGCCGAGTTATATAGTGAAATAACAAAAGAAGTTGGTGTTCATATAGTTTTCATGGTGTTTAACGGTTTCTTAATATAAATTATTTTTATAACTAAACTAAACGTATTACATAGTAAAGTTCTCTTTTCAACATATTCGATTTTTGAAATATTTCGATAACGGCTCAATGGTTACTAATCGATGGACTTAAATTCAAAATCAAAAACGTCGAAACTACCACCGGTTCGGAAAACAACCCATTTATCGAGAAGAACCGGCAAGAAACTCGATCTGGTTTATCTTTTAAACATATATAGGTAATATTTAGAATATATTACATCTCACAATCGTTTTTAGTGGATGCACAGAAGATGAGCCAATTCCAGACATCACCATCGTTCACATATTGATCCACTCTATAATAGCCTATTGACACCAAAACCCGCTTGACATGGCGCTTAAACTCGCAATCCGACAAATCGGTAATATTCTTTGGGTCTTCGTTATAAAACTTAACACTATTCCCAACTGTTACTGGTTTTACTAAGTCTGAAACATGGGAAAACCAGTTTGTCACAGTTTCTAGTATTTAGATTGTGCCGGTTTTTTACGAAATCCAGCTTTTCATGGTTCTTGTGGACATACATTAAATTATCAAGAATATATTGGGAGGGTAGAGTTAAGATACCAATTACCTGAAACTTGGTCTTACATAATTTACGAGGTCCCATATTGTATATTGCTCGAACTGCCCGTTTCTGTAATAAAAATATGGTGTCTACCTCAGCTGCTGTCCCCCACAACAAAATGCCATAAGACATTAAGCTATGGAAGTAAGGGAAGTAGACTAACTAGGACTAAACTAGAACTTACGTTCGAAATCTTGGGAATGAGCTGGACTTATTGTAGGGGTGAGGAGCAAGTCCCTTACCTTACATATATTTTGGGGTGGCCGTTTGTGGGAATAAAGTTGTTTGGTACAATTATTTTATTTGTTACAATGATGTTGTTTTGCAACCTAACTGATTGCTTAAACACGACTAACAGTCCAAGTATTCAGTAAATATAATAATAATTCAGATGTACTGGTGCACACATAATAAGTAGGGCAACACGTATGTAATGTAGGGCGACATGTAATGTACGGAATCGTACAGTTTATCTTCAAGTCAAAAATCTTTCGACAAACATCTATTCCGGCAGCTGCACTTGAGATCTATGTCTCTATCTAGCCTATCTAGATATAGCGTGTTTACCATTTAAGACCACATCGTAATTTTAAAATGAATCGCAAAATATGTTGCTAAACGCAAAACTTGAAGACGGCTGGTCCAATTCGAGTAATTTTTGATTTGATTTATTCCTTAAACTCTGAGGAAGGTTTTTATGGAGAGAAAAATTGGAAAAATTGCACGGAAATACCTAAAAATCAGTTTTCTTTTTCTGTAATTGTGAACGCAACTTCAAATTGCTATTAGCAACTTGAACGCATCCGTAATTACGATGTTTTTTTTTTCATTTTTGAGTTGACGCATGTAATTTTACCATTTTACTGCAATTGCTTTAAAAATTTCGCTTTCTTAGTTTGCATTCCGGAAAAGCGAACAATCTCTATGGATATGGGCATAGCAAAATGTTTCCATGTGTTGGTATGTATCTATTAAAAAACCATATAAAGGCGAAACGAAGTTCGCGGAGGCAAATAGTTACGTATAAAAGTATGAAAAAGTCAGAAAACTAAAACATCCTAGACTACGTTAAAGTAACAATGTGCAATACATATAATAAAATTCAAGTGTCTGTCGTTTATCTGAGTTAATTAGTGAATCGATTACTAAGACGTTTTTCATAGTAGATAGAGAACTTTTCAGAGTGTTATTTAAGCTACATATCATTATAATTTTCTATGGGACGAAGCAATAATAATAAAATTTATAAGAGGTAACATATAATTGGCAAAAGGTTATAGAGATTTCCTAATAAAGGTAAAATTACAAATATAAAAGAAAAATATAGAAAAGCAGCTCCTTATTAATTCAAATAAAATACGAAGTTCTTATGAAATGACAAAATAATTCTGATGAGAACGAAGTTGCGGTATCAACCTCTTTTGAAATAAAATATTTTGTAGGGACTAAGATCTTCCGAGGTCGCATCTTTAGGTATATAACTTTAATAATAGGTCTTTACCTATGAAATTGCCGTTCTGCAGTACTGGCCATTTCAAATCAAAATCATTTTTGTTTGGCTAAGAATTCTAATTTCAAATTAATTTTATTTTAAAAACATGGAATTGTTTTTCCAAAAGTAGTCATTTGTTTATTGATTAGTGTTACATTTTCATCGCATTTCAATCTTTTTTGTCATCATGGATACGTTAAAAATTCGAGTAATTATGGAATATGAGTACCGTCGTGGCAGCAACGCGGCACAAGCGGCACGCAATATCAACGACGTTTACGGAGCTAACACTACAAACCAACGCACCACCTGTTATTGGTTTGCTCGCTTCCGTTCTGGGAATTTCGACCTGAAAAATGAACCTCGCGGTCGTCCGAAGACTTTGGTCGACAAAGAAGAATTAAAGGCGATTGTGGAAGCTGATGATACACAATCTACGGCTGAATTAGCAGCAGTTTTCGACTTTAGCGTCAAAACAATATTGGTCCATTTGCGTCAAATTGGCAAGGTAAAAAAGCTTGAAAAATGGGTGCCCCACGAACTCAATGATCGCCAGTGCGAAGTACGCGTCGAAACGTGTCTTGCACTGCTCAACAGACACACAAATTAAGGAATTTTGAACCGCATTATTACCTGCGATGAAAAATGGATTCTGTTTGATAACCGCAAGCGCTCAGCAAGTTGGTTGGATCCTTGGTCAGCACCTAAACGAAAACTTACACCTAGAAAAGTGATGGTCACTGTTTGGTTGTCTAGCGCCGGTGTGATTCATCACAGCTTCTTACCAAACGGGGTGAGCATTACTGCAGATTTGTACTGTGAAGAACTGAACACAATGATGGAGAAGCTGGCACATCTCCAACCAGCATTGGTCAATCGCTCGTCTCCGCTGCTCCTGCACGACAGCGCGCGACGTCATACTGCACAGCAGACGGTCTCCAAGTTGCAAGAACTGGGGTTGGTAGTTCTACGTCATCCGCCCTACTCACCAGACCTTGCGCCTACAGACTACTACTTTTTTCAGAATTTGGATAACTCCTTGGCGGGAAAAAAATTCAATACCCGAGAGGCAGTACAAAATGCCTTTGAAGAATTTGTTGCCTCCCGTCCAGCTGATTTCTTTAAGAAGGGCATCAATAAATTGTCACTGCGTTGGCAAAGATGCATTGATTGTATGGGTGATTACTTCGATTAATACAAATAAAAAATACATGAAGAAAAAATCGTTTAAATTTAAAATTTCATACAAAACGGCAATTTCATAGGTAAATACCTAATATTTTAGTTATTCCAAATGTAGAGAAAATGGTGTTTCTAAATAATAATTTTTCAAGCGCGTAGGGACATGTTACTTTTCATTGTAGTTTTTAGAAAGACTAAAGAAAAAGATTAAAGAAAGAGAAAGATTAAAGTCAATCTTTTCATCAAGAAATTCTCAACTCTAATTATTTTTTGGTTTAATAATTAGTAGTATCAAGTTATATTCTTGGAAATTATATGAAACGAAAATGTGTAACGAAAAAGAGATAGCTATAAATGTATATATATATAGGTTTTAGGCTGTGAGAGAATGAGATAAAATATGTTTCTATATAGTTTCCCTGTCCTTCATCTCCTCTTTATGCGATGGTTCGTTTCGGTCTGCGTCCCCACTACTCTACCGTCGTAGGCGCTGCTGTATAGTATAATTTTAATGTACTCGAAATAGATGAAGAGGGAGAGAGAGAGAGAGAGAGAGAGAAACGTTGAATTCTATAGCATATTATTTTTTGTCGGATCGTGGTGACTATCGCGCACTTTTAAAAATTATTCTGTATTGTGTTTCCTTTTTATATCATAGGGGTCACCTGATGGTAAGTGAGCACTGCTGTCCATAGACACTAGCAAAACCAGGGGAGTCACAAGTGCATTGCCGGCCTTTTAAAAAAGTTTACGCTCGTTTCTTGAAGGTTTGTAGCTCGTAAATGTTTGGGTACACTGCCGCTGGAAGTCGATTCCACAAGGTCGTAGTACGACGTAGAAATGCCCTTGAGAACCTCACCGTAGTAGACCTCCACCCATCGAGGTGGTGTGGATGAAATTTCAGTTACAGTTTATATTAACAATGTATTACCAACATTGTTAATAATTAGTGTATATTAAAATATAACAAAATAATACCGAAAACTAATTTATACCACATTCATAGTATATTCATCTCATTCTCTTAAAAATAAATCAGAATACGTGTAACTTGGGGAGTAAAAAATTTTTTGTAATTTATATGTATAGTGGTGTAGTGGTAATTAAAAAGAAAAAAGAGAAAAAAAAATATTAGGGTTTAAAATTTAAAAAAGAAAAATTTATAAAAAAATAAAAAAAAAAATAATATAAAAATAAAATAAAAATATTAATATAAAAAAAAAAAATAAAGAAGAAATTGGGAGAGGAGGAAGGAAAATAAGGAGGGGGGGGGGGCGCAGCGTCTTTTTAGTTACGGCGCATTGGTTATGTTGTGTGTTTCAGAGTGTGAGTAGATATATTTTAATTAAAATAATGGTTAAAAAAAAAAAAAAAATGGGCACTTCTCCCCAAAAAAACTTAACTATGCAAAATTTCACGCTCCGCCGGGAGAAAAGGGGGGGAAAGGGGGGGAAGAAAAAAAAAAAAAAAAAAAAAAAAAAAAAAGGAGTTTCAATAGATGCCGAGTTCTAATAGACGCGACACGATGTAACTCGCAGCGTTTAGTTACGGCGCGTTACATTGCGTGGGATAACCGAGGTGTGTTCACCTTTTGTCGTAAGATAATAACAACAGACGTAATGCCCGAGTGAACACGACAAATTACAGGTGTAAAATAACAGCGGACTGTATATTACGAGTTAATGTTTTAGAAACGACGGCCGGCGCTAATTATGTAGAATTGTAGATGTTACGAGGTGCCGCGTCTCTAAATAGTGTCTAGTAATTGTAAGACGAGTAAATATTTAATATCTGTTATTATATATGTGTAAATTAAACGTTTTCTGTGATGTTATTATTACGTTTAACTGAAATGTTCTCGGAGATTGTCATATTTAGTTTACATTAGATACCTATATTTATAAAACAAGGTTACTTTTCGCGCCTATCTGTGTTCCCTTATTTCTTCTAAGCTACGAAACGGATTTGAATATGAGTTTTACTTCAGAGATTCAAGGCCTATATATATTTCATATGTATATGTATTACATACCTATAAAGCAGATAAACATCGACTTATTCCAATGAAGTCGTATGAAGGTATTTTCAAGTGCTGAGATACCAAACGCTGGTTAAATCTTAGAGACATAAAAACAATGTTCTAAATAATTGTCCATCTTAAAAATGCCCACAAAAAAGTCCTCGATGATATATGTCTAAATTCTAAGGATAATTAATCCACAGTTATCATTTTTATCTTTTATATATTATTAAAAAAATATTGGTTATTTTCGACGTTATTTTAACCAATATAGTAGGAATCTTTATCCAATTAAATACTTTAGTTATATTAAGCATATGATCTGAAACAAAATTACCTTTTACAGCAATCAATCCAATGAATATAATAGATTTAAAATGTTGTTTTTTGAAAATACTTAAATAGGTTCTATGATTTTCATGAACCGTAAATAACAAAGTGCCAAATTATAATTATAGCAGTTTATTGTTTATGTTAATTGTTCGAAGTCAGGACGTCCGCGTTCAAGCCCCGCTACCACTGTTTGCTATTACTTTGTCCTAATTTAGAAAATTCTTAATTTAATTAAGTTCTAATTTAATTTAAATCGCTCAACGTGACTTTACGTCTTTACGTTTCCACTTCGAAAACATTGTTCATATTTAGACCATTATCTTTAACGAGTAAATACTTATGAAATATCCGTGTAAAATTACAATTCACCCGTTATAATGTTGGTATAAAAAATTCTGTTAATTTTAAATTCAGTTTAAGCAACTTATAGTGTTATTTATTCATGTCGTATAATTTACGAATAAAATTAATACATCAATAATGTTTTATAGAAACGAAATGTAAACCAGCTGACCTAAATTGTAATTAACAATATAAATCAATATCGTAACGTAGGCTGCAAATGCAGGCATATCTACTGCACGACTCTGCATAACTTATGTACCTCAAAAACTAGTTAACGGACAAACGCAGGATTTATTTAATATGCCAATATGATAAATTAACAATTATGTTGTCATGAAAAATAACTACAATTCTAACTAATATTATGAATACGGATGTAAGTTTGTTTGTTACTTTTTCACGTTTTAACTAATCAACCAATAATCATGAAATTTGGCATACAATAAAAAGTACCTGTGTTTTATACAAAAAGCATAATTTTCAGTCCTCGTTCTGAATGCAGTTGCACAGAACACCAAGTACGTATTATGTTATGTGTACAACATCAAGGCAACTTAAGAATAAGAAATAAACGCCAATTTTATTTGGTATAATAATGCTTTAACTTTGTTTTTTTTATATCAAAGGAGGCAAATTAACAAGTAGGTCATCTGATGTTAAGTGATCACCACCGTCCGTAGACACTAGCAACACCAGGGGAGTCGCAAGTGCGTTATCAACTGTGTATGGAGAGGAAGGGGGAGGGGGATGAGGGAAGAGAGGTAGGCCTCCGGCGCTCTCACTGACCGAACGAAACGCAGCAATTCAAGCACTGTTACTTCACGTCGGTTTTCTGTGAGAGGGAGGTACAACCCCGGGCGAGCCGACCCATTCATACTGTAACCAAGTATTAGATACAGCGTGGCTCTACCACCTATTAAAAATAAACTAAACTGTTAAACTTTTGACGATATTATGCGCAAACCCGAACTTACAACTATATTCAGGGCGGCCAAAAACATTGACGAAGACTATAAATCGAAATATTTTTTACTAATGCATTTGCAAAATGCCTACTTATTTAGTACTAATATAAAAAGTTATTTTCCTTTATGGAATAATCATCAAAGCTCGATATAATACTATTAAAAATAAAGAGACAAGGCTTGATTTTTGTTTCTGATGATACGCTCAAAAGACAATTAACCGATTACAAAAATTCTTTTACATATATAAATTAAATAATCAGCGAGTAAGATGAGCTGTATTTTATTCTGAAAGTCAACATTAACACAAGTAAACCTGCGAGCAAATCTATTCTTATACGTTTTTACAAAACTTTAAACTTATTGCATTAATATAGTTATTGATTATTCAGTGAATACTTATTTTGAGCAAAAAAAAAGCAAGGACAATATATTTATTTGGAATAGAAAATTTATAAGACTCTTTGAGAAAAATCATATAAATGTTTTGGTATTGGTATTACATGTATATCAGTACTCAATTTGCTGTATATACAGAGTTAATATATATAATTGTTTATGATCACTTATATGCTATGGTATGTAAATTGTAACATGTTCATAATATTTGTAACTGTCTCCTATAACACAGTATACACTAACGTAGGAGGCAGGGACCACTTTATTGATAGAAATGTAACAAATTACCTAATAAAGATTATTATTATATTATTGGCTTGAACACAAAATGGTGTCAAAATACAATTTATTCAAATTGTTTATTTTTACATTTAGAATTCTTTAAATCAAATGTCAAGTTTTAGAAAAAATATTCCATTTACTAAATATAGAGTAAAAGCCATTGTCACATGAAATGAAGGTACATTTGAAATAAATTGTTGTATGTAGAAATACTCTAGTAAAGTGTAAGGCTTAATGTTTTGTTCGTAATTTTTTTATCAACTGTTTTGTATGATATACAAATGTGTTAAAAATCGTGCATTTCACCTAAATATTGCGTGTAAACGATGTTCATATTCGATAAAAAAGCCGAGAAGGTAATAATTTTAAAATTGTATTGTGTGATACATATTTGTAGTTTAAGTAATTTAGAATTCGTTTTTTTTAAGAATTTTTTTTTAAAGACAATCTGGACTAAGTATTAAGTCTAGTTAGACAATCTAGTATTTCAAATTATTGTTTTTAAGGATACCAGTATGATGGGCAGGTTAATCCTTTAAGACTGTATGTACCTGTTATATTTTTTTAGTAATTTCTGATGAAATTAAGCATGACTTGCTTTTCCTATTGTAGAAGTTTATGAATAGTCCCATATTATGTCAGAGTGACTCATTTTACTACTCTCTATGATTTATTAATGAATAATAATAGCTCTTATCGTGGAACTTTCTGGAAATATTACTTTACGTTACAGAAAACAAAGTTCAGAAGCAGTTCAATTGCAATCTGTTTTAACGTATTGTTTTATACTTGTATTTACTATATGAATTTTCACGAGTACCTTATATACTTAAAATATTCCAGGGGAATTGTATTAATCTAATTTAATTCGCATTAATTATTAGGCTTGTTACTTATATTTTTACTCCAACTTTGTGAATGGTATACAAGTAAAGTAAAGTGAGGCCGAAAATGGTATGGATGGATTGTGTGAACAATGGTATGTGTACAAAAGGTGAGAATACTGGGGGAGAGTGGGAAAGGAAAACATGTTGTGCCGGCCCCTTTTGGGTGAGATAAGGTTAAGACGAAGAAGAAAAGAAGATACTTTATATATATATATATATATTATTTTGTTGACATAAATAGAGAATATACGAAAATAAGATTTCTAAAGTAGTAACTAGTAGTTAGTATACAGGCTACATATTTTTTAATAATATCTTATTCGTAGCTTATTTCTTGTTTTTATATTTGTTAATAAACTTCTTATGTTCTACCGACGGATAATGCATAGGTTAGATAGTGAGTCATAGAATCAAGAAATCTTGCAAATAAGTTTATATGTAAACGAGTAGGTACTAACATATTTTGAAAGAAATTCATCCCTAATGGGGTTAAACAGAGGATTGAAAATAGTATGATTTCTGAGATTTGCCCAAAGGAAATCCTATCGGGCACGCTAATGATTAGTCGTTATATTGAATCTCAATGCATTTAAGTGTAAGTTATATTTGGTCGTCGGTTAATTGTGTATGTCAGAGCCCCTATTTAAATTAATGACGAATGACTCCAGTACAATAATCAATTGTACGGTTCACGTCACTCGTCGCATGTATGGTATTACCGTAGTTCAACTTCGGCTATTTGCGTCATTTCTAATTGTTTTTAGGACCGTTTGAGTGATATTTTGATGACGGTTTTGTTTTCCGTAACGTTATGTCAACATCCAGTTTCATAATAGGTAAGATTCAAGTATGCTTTTGTTATTTTCGAAAGTTTTTTTCGTTATATAAAACGTTTCATTTATGTTAACTCGGTTTTCTGTAATCCAAATATGGAAAATAGGCCCTGAGAATGTGCTTCTGAACATTAAAACTCTGAAAACGATTCGGTTATTGACAAGAATCAGCAAGGTACTCGCTCTTGTTTGCCTTGTAAAATGTACATTTTTATAAAAAAATATATTATAGTTACAATAATTTATTTATAACGGATGCACAAAGAAGGATGTTAATACCAAATATCACCATCGTTCACATATTGATCTAACATATAATATATTTAAATAAAAGTCCCCATTTGATATGATGCTTGAACTTACTATCCGGCAAATTGGTAATATTCTTTGCGATTTTGTTGTTGCGACTAACCTAACCTATTACCTAAAAGTGTGTGTGTACTTATGTACACGCGTTAGAATTTATATTTCTTTGGCGTAACAAGATAAAAATCTTTTCAAAAATTTTATCTTTCACCTTATTCTACGTTTGTAGAAAAAACGACACCAAGGATAGAAAAAAGGTATTTAATACATTGAAAGTTTTAATACAAAGAAATACAAAGAAACAAAATGTTGACTATAGCTAACTTCAGGGTTCGTGACGGTGTGCGCACGCATCGTAATAACTTCAGGGTGTTGGTTTTTCGGGACGGTGTGCGCGCGTACCGTAATAACTTCAGGGTGTCGGTTTTCCGTGACGGTGTGTGCGCGATGTCGTAAAAATTTACTCTCATCATTTTTCCCTAACGTGCCAAAAGAAGTATAACTTCCAAAAAAATTATACGTCTTACATTACTAGCCTAAACATGGGATAGACAATTTGTCACTATTTCTAGTATTCAAATCATGTAAGTCTTTTACTAAATCTAACGTTCTAAGTTATTATGAACATACATTAAAATATTAAGAATGTATTGCTATGGTAGTTTTAAGATACTAAAAAGTACATGTTTGAGTAATAAGAGTACTAGCAGTTATTATCGATGAGATTTTTAATACAAGTAAATTGATACATCTACTATAGTAATCCTGGGTACAAAATCATAAACCGAACTACTGTGTGTATGGTATGGTAGTTGCTTGCTATGGCAACATGAACTCCTTATTTATTTTATTTTTGCCAACCAATCGTCTAGTACTGCCATTATCGAGTAGCACATGCTATTACAAATTGTTCGTTATCATTTCAATATTCTAACAAGATGGCCCGCTTATTAGAACTTACCAGGGAGTTTTTATGGTAATTGGCAAGTCAGAATCCATACTCTGTGGTATAATTTCTCATCTAATTCACATGTGCACAGTAACTTAACTATATTACGTAAAACACCATCAATATCACAAAATATAGAGTCAAATAACACAAGATTATGAATAAAATATAAAGTCAATTACATGACATTCCAATATCCCGCCAAAAACTCCACGAGCTCTTTATCTTGTAATAAATGTGCATATTAATTCTATTTGAATTAGTAACTAATTTTGTTTCAATTCCACGTGAACTTCAACAAACAATTTATCTCACAACGTTTATTACACATTGACATTACCTATTTCATTACCTATTACGGGTTTAAAAACAAAGTGAAAAGTTTTATGTGAATAACCAGTAGGTGTATATTTGATTTCTTATAATATTCAAACGATGCCGAGTCCAGACAATAGGAGGCGCGTTTAAGCGTATCAAATTTATTATGATACGAAAGCGGATAATAGCTTTTGCGATTTGTTTGAGCTTGTGTATATATAAAACATGTATATTTTACTATGGATATATATATATTAACAATTGCTCTAATGTATTCTTTATAAAATACGACATCTATGTTTTGTAGTATATTGTAAATCCGATTAAAATTGACTATTTAAGCTTGCTTTGTTCGCTACTAAATTCGTGTGGATATTTTTGTATGAAACATGCCTCAGAATTTTTTAAACATCTAAAATGATATGTTTAACACCATCTATGATTTGTTGTGAAAGGACATATTTTTTTTTTTATTTCAACAAAGTAATTCCACTTTATTTCAATTCAGTTCACTATATATTTATTATTTACATTATTATTAAAAATAGTTTTTTTTGTTTTGTACATACCTGTATACACATACATAATATATCAAAATACTTGCTGTAGGTATGTTATTAGAATATGTGCCGCAAAGATTTCAAAACCCTTCGAGATGTGTCTGTTGTCGATTATACATAAAGTCACGTATTTTTTTCAGATATCTCTCATTTTTTTGTTGTATTTGTCTTAGCTGTCTCATTTACTTAAGTTATTTGCTGTAGAATATGATAATGAGAATAATGTATACGATTGCACTTATATAGAGTCTTTAAAAATGCATGTTTTGTACTATTGTAGTGTAAATCTTGTTCGTGTTTCTAAATAAATAAATTTTGTTCCTTTACAATTTTATTATGAGTTGAGACCTATGTGATATACGATTATGCATTCTTACGTGATTTCCTGTATTTATGAACATTATTTGAAAAACACGGCAAACTATGACCAGATCTATTTCTTACAAAAAATATATTTTAACGGTTAGTCAGTGAGTTCAGATATGTTTATTTTCCAATTAAGCATCATTTATTAACCAACAAAGCAACCCCGGACCCAAAAATATAAATTATATTCGCGCGTTAACGAATTCAATTTCCGAGAAGGAATATCTTAAGTCCCACTGTTATGCGGATCCTTTATTAAGCCCCGAAAAATATTTAAGATATTTTTTGTCATTTCTATCACGTCCGTCTCTAATTGTTCAATTCAAAAGGAAACTAAAAGTGTTTTTAATCCTATAAAGTTATTCGTCTCGCAGTCCGACCGTTCGTTGGTCTTAACAGCGTGTTTTTTTTTAGTTTTTTTTTTACTGTGTGATTAATAAAGGATTTTATGTCATAAGTTGTTATAACCCTCGGTTTGATTTATAAGTCTGCTCGTATTAATCGTACCTGGTATGAAGTCCACCTTTTTCTGTGCGCTATATTTTTTTTTCGGTCACACAACGCCTGGCGCCGCTCCGCCGTGCTTTTCCGCCGATCAAAGCGATGGGAGGTGATTAAACTTATTCGATAAAGATGGCAACAATGCATCCCGGCGCCTCTTAGTCGCGGTTCACATTCGAAATGACGAATGCGTTTATTAAACGGTTCCTTGTTATGCAAACGTCGCTCCATTTACATTTGTAAGGGCTCGGTTTACAGAGCTATTCGAATGCATCGTATTTGCGTAGTAAATAATAATGTGCTTACGAAAATAGTTGTTATCTATACTATACTAATATTATAAAGAGGTAAAGTTTGTGAGTTTGTGACGCTGTAGGGTGTAATCTCAGGAGCTATTGGTCCGATTTGAAAAAAATCTTGCAGTGTTATATAGCTCATTTATCGAGGAAAGTTATATATCATCACGCTAAGACCAATAGGTGCGGAGCACTAATGAAAAATGTTTCAAAATCTTTTTTTCCTTGAGAACTTCCGCTGTGTATTAGCGTTACCCCAAAGTAACTATTTCACGCGGACGAAGTCGCGAGCAGAGGCTAGTCATTACATATTATAAAACAAAGTTCTCTGCCACTTCTGTCTGTCTGTCCGCTTTAAACTCAAAAACTATTGAAAGGATTTTCATGCGGCTTTCATCAGCATATAAAGTGAATCATGAGGAAAGTTTAGGTATATAATTTGTTAAGGTTTTTTTATAGGGCGAGACTGCGTCTGCCGGGCCCGCTAGTTCAGAAATAACTGTCAGGAAAAATACAGCTTTGTATTAGTTCGATACCGTTTTGTGGTGATAAAATCTATTACCAACTTGATTTTTGAAGGATTCATGCGCATACCTAATCTAGAAAAGTCAGCATATATCCAGTTGTCAAGAGATTTTAGGGATATCATGGTTGTGGCGACTGTCGACAGTTTGTGGGTTTGTTCTGGTCGTAACTATTTTTTCGATAACACTGTTTTTATCATTAACTGAAGAGCTGTCACCTTCTCGTGATATAACAAAAAAACACTATTAAGATGTTTTTATAAGTTACTTTATATTTATAATCGTCAAATTTAATGAAGGGTCAATCGTATTATTTAATGTGATCCAATATAACGCAATCCTGCATCCTCCAGTTGGAAATGTAACTGTATTGCGTGATTGACGATCTCATGTAGCAGAACACTCTCTTATCGTATATATAAAATTGAATTTCGAAAGCCCTTTCTACAATAGTAACATACTTTTTTATTGAAATACATGAAATATCTAATACTATATTACATTTTCTAGTCCGTGCATTGATGAGATGCTGCAAGGTATTATGTAGTTAACTTTAATAGCGCAGCGGGATTGTGTAAAGTAGCCACTATTGTATGAAGCGCAATAATACAAATTTACAATATATATATATATATATACTAGTGGGCCCGGCAGACGTTGTCCCGCCCTGATTATGAAGAAATCCTGGACAAATTGTATACTAAAACGTTCCTCATTAATCACTATATCCACCGGTGAAAACCGCATGAAAATCCGTTCGGTAGTTTTTGAGTTTATCGCGAACAGACAGACAGACAGACGCGGTAGGGGACTTTGTTTTATACTATGTAATGATATATTCCAACACCAATTTGACTCATTTTAGGCTCTTGCGTTATCCATTCTACTATAAATCAAATATTTAATACGAGATATTAACACACACAAATATTATTAATATTTTGTATAGCCGTGGTAGAATGTCGTTGAAGAAAAAAATGCAGTAAACTCATCTCGGAATGTTACCTATAGGTAATAAATCTAATTTTAAGCCTAACCCGTTTTAACACGACGTCTAATATTCTCAATTAAGGTAGCATTCTCCTTACATTCTTCTCAGAAGTAAGTCGGCATAGTTTGCCTGATACTTTTCGAAATAGGACTTAATACATCACCGTGCAGGATGTGTACAGGGTGAATCCTTTGTTTTTTGTAGTTTTTTTTCATAAATTTAATGAATCAATTCTGAACGGTGATTTATATTTTAATTTATCTTACTATATGTTCATCAAACTCTTCCCACTATTAATAATTATCGTACTATATTAAAGTAATTATAATATTAAACAATTGAATGAATGTATTTAATAAATTCCCATTTCTCTCGACGTTTGTGTTTTTTTTTTAATTTGTGATATATTTCTATCTAAAGGAAATCACCACGAATATTACATTAAAAACACGTGTCTGTCTGTATGTGTCTGTTTACATTTCACTCATAAACAACTATATATGATTTTTTTTACAGAGAAAGTATATGCCATTCCACTATTACCAATACTCTTAGAATACCTTGAAAAATAATAAAAAGGTTATTTTAATAATTTTATTCATTCTTGAATGATTTTAATATTGTTTATATAATTTTATAAAACTGACAAATAAGCAAAAAAAAACTGATGATACGAAAACGATGAAGTACTGCGTACGCAGATTAGTTTCATTTGAATATTTTACAGTAAATCTTATTCATTTATTTAACTAATGTACTTTTTAAAATTGACCGAATACCGAATAATCAAGTATGTAAAACTAATTGTAAAAAATAGAGGCGATCCTTGATATATTTATATACAAATATCACCATTAGCCAACAGTCAAGTATCGCAAACAAATGCATTGTTACGCGATAAAAGTTAATAATCTATACTAATATTATAAGGAGGTAAAGTTTGTGAGTTTGTGACGTTGTGGCGTTGTAAGGGGTAATCTCAAGAACTACTGGTCCGATTTGAATAATTCTTTCAGTGTTATATAGCTCATCATCGAGAATGGTTATAGGCTAGATATCATCACGCTAAGGCCAATAGGAGCGGAGTACAGGTGAAAAATGTATCAAAATCGAGATGTTTTTTTCTTTTTGAGAGCTTCTGCTGTGTGTCAGCGTTAGCCCAGAGTAGTAACTATTACTACGCGGACGAAGTCGCGGGCAGGGACTATAATCTATATACTAATATTATAAAGAAGTAAAGTTTGTGAGCTTGTGACATTGTAGGGGGTAATCTCAGGAACTACTAAACCGATTTTGAAAATTCTTTTACCAATAGAGAGCCACGTTATTTGTGAGTGTCATAAGCTATATACCATCACGCTAAAACCAATAGAAGCGAAGCAACAATGAAAAGTGTTTTAAAATCGGGGTATTTTTTCCTTTTGAGAGCTTCCGCTGCCTCTTAGTCCAAAATAACTATTCCACGCGTGCAAAGTCGCGGGCAGAAGCTATTAACTAATTATATTATCTATAATCTATACTAATATTATAAAGAGGTAAAGTTTGTGAGGTTGTAGGGGGTAATATCTGGGGAGTCGGAGAAAAATGGTCGAACGAAAACGTTTCTTACGAACGCTGCCTTAATTATGAGATATATATAATTGAGTTCTAGAGAAAAGTTGTAGCTTGATAATGCCTCTTACTGCCCAACGAAGTGGGCACGGGTCGGCTAGTACATTATATAATTATTCCCTAAATAATTAAGCATTGTCGATGTAAATATACTCATAATCGAAAGCGACGAAAATATCGGCGAACATACGTAGACGAGAAGAGGGTAGAAATCATAAAAATATATCTTTCCCCTCCCATTGGGGTTGAACTTCATTCACATTTACGTGTTATTACCCATAAGTAAAACCGATTCAAATAAAAATAGAATCATTAAAATCGGTTCATAACTGCCAAAGTTATCAATAAACATAGATACCTACATTCAAAAATACATACAGCCGAACATATAACCTTCTACTTTTGTAAAGAGGTAGATAAAAAATACTTTAGAATGTAAAAGTTCGTGCAAAATTCTCACACAAATTTGAACATGTATGTAACGGTTTTGATATTGAGAGAAATAAAATTTTATATTTGTGCCAATATTTCAATAAGACGAAGTAATTGCTCATAGCGCCTGGAAGTATTAAAAACCATGTTACCGTCGGAGATGCTACGGTTTGTTATCTATGTCTAAGTAAATAAACACCGAGGCGATGTCGTGTCCCCATTTTTTGAATTAGAAATTTGATTTCACATTTAGTACGTACGAAACCAGCTTTTTAAGTGTAATTTTGACAAAAGATATTAAAGTGTTCAAGGTTAAAGGTATAGAAGACTTAAAATAAGAAGTTCTATTTGCAACTTATAATTTTTTGTATTATGTTAATATGTAAGAAATCGGTTTAGACAAATTGTAGTAACAGAAATATCTTTTATTAAAGTGAAACTTTTTATGGAGCGGTAGGGAAAAATTTGCGTTACTCGTTACACGTTACACATAAGGTCGATATTTATTTGTGTGTTTGTGTAAGTATGTATAAGTGTCTGTCTGTCTGTAGTACATCAAAACGAGTAAATGTATAGTTAAGTATTAATACTATGAGACTTCGTATAATATATATTATATAGCTTATGAGCATTCTAACATATATAAGAGAAAAATATTGACTCAGTCTATACTAAAATAGAAATACTATAACTAGCTAGTGAATTTCATCGAATTAGATGTTTTTTCTGTATTAATTTTAAAAGCTAGTGAACCTTCCTTCGTGCCATATCCAGTTCAGATATGGAAGTCTAAAAGAATGGAAAACGGATATATATATTCACAATATTTTTAACACCGACGAAAATATTTTTTTCCAGTTATACTTCCACCTAGGATTGATTGCTCTAGTATGTTTACTAAGCAAAAAAACATCTTTCCTAAGTTCTAATTCTGAAAGCATTACTATATGTATACAACAGGACACAAGAACTAAAAATAAAACAACCGATGTGTTTTAAATTCGGTGTAAAATTATTTCGGTTTAAAACTTTATTAAAATTGGTATCCACTGTTATATTTTTTTATTAAAAACTATGTTACAAGTTTAGTTGTCTTTCTGTTACCCAAGCTGTTTATATAATACTTTCCTGTATCTTTGTAAATATTTCAATTTAAAAAAATATGAAGAAAAAAACTACACCATTTATATAACAGGGGCGAGACGGCTTGTCGCTAAGGATCTTCGGTTATTACGAGTTTTTTTTTCGACGGTCCTACGTGAACAAAACGACATGAATGAATGCCGGGCCTGAATGAAATTCCTCTACCATAGTTTGTTAAGCGCCCCTTGCGTAGACAAAACGTCGATTCAAAGGCGACTTCCTTTTATCGTAAATTCTCGTCTATTGATTTGGTTTTCTTTATAATAATTTTAAATACGGAGCGCCACTTAAATTCTTTCAACCGAGAATTATTGACGGATGTGAAAAAACAAAATTTTAAAATCATTTTAATATATACCATTGGTCGTTCAGTAGTCTGAATTCGATGGCGATTCATTTGTAGTCCGGTGAAGCTGTAAAGACCGGTCGGGCCAATAACGATGTCAGTTCGAAAAAAAAAAGCAATTCATTAATTCCCTTCACAGCTTCACCGTACTAAAACGTTGTTAAGGTTCTTTTGTCAAAGAGTGTAGTACCTCTATAATCATTGGATATATAGCTTTTATATGACATTTTTTTTCTTTATGTCCGCTGTGAGCGTAATATGTCATTATTTGTATTGTCGATTTATTGAAATAAATAGTGTATATAACTTCTTCAGAAATAATCTCTAGTAAGAGCGATTATTTGAGCATAGAAAAATGTATGTTTGACTTTTGTGCGTTTAAAAGTTTAATTTAATGTCATTTTAGGTATTTGTAATAGATATTATACACAAAATTTACTCTTCAGCATTACTTCTCCATATGAACTTGAACTATGCCAAGTTTTACAGTCCTGTGTTAGCGTAATGTGCTTAAAAAGGGTAAAAAGTTATGTGTATTATAATTTATAGATATGCCCGATTTGACCGACAGCAGTGTTTTAAGTAGCTTTGTGTATTATTTTTCACTAAATGTAGGAGCTAATCATAGTGACATTGAGGTAACCAACCTGGGTTTTCGAGGACTCATACCGAATATAGCGAAAAAACTGCAGACGTAGTAGCAGGAAATCGCTAGTGAATAGTGTATAATCCCATACATTACTGTTTTCCTTTTTCCGTGATTTATATATAATAAATATATAAATTCTATTCTTATGTCTCTCGTGGAAATAAGTAAAGAACTCTGCAAATGACCATACCTCGAATCTTGAAAGGACCCTGCCGCATTTATATATATTAACTAGCGGGCTCGGCAGACGTTGTCCCGCCCTGATTATGAAAAAATCCTTGACAAATTATATACTAAAACGTTCCTCATGAATCACTCTATCCATTGGTGAAAACCGCATGAAAATCCGTTCGGTAGTTTTTGAGTTTATCGCGAACAGACAGACAGACAGACGCGGTAGAGGACTTTGTTTTATACTATGTAATGATACTTCTTTTGGCGCTTTTGGGAAAATCATGAGAGTGATTTTTTACGATGCGTGCACAAATCCACATCTAAAAGCAATACCATGAAGTTAGTCGATAATAGCCTGTCAAGTTTTTGTGTAAATTGATTACTATATTCAAGGTAGTTATCCAAATTTTAGTTTATTTTTTTATGTAGAATGAGTTACAATGAAGATATTGTAAAAAAAACTGCATACGCCACTTTTCTACAAAACTACCACTACACTACAAAACTACAAATAACTGTGTGTGTACTACAAAACTAACAAATAACTGTGCTTTAATGAGTTTAACGTATTTACTAGGTAATATGAAGCGTCCGCGTCAATACATGAAACATTGAATGGTTTAAATGTGTTAAGGAAAAAGCCCCATATACTAAGTGATGTGGTTTTAAATACGTCGGGGCTTTAACAATTTAAATAGGAAAACCCTGAATTACTCATTAATACACGATGAATTTACATAAATATATACAAATTATGACGTAGTTTACCGCTAATTTGTTATTTTTGGATCATGAATGAATCTACCATTCTGTTTCATAATGATCTATGTATTTGATTAGCCTATATAGTTCTATAGTTTTTAATTATTTATTTTTATTTTTTTTGTAATTGAGATTAATTTATTAGGAAGAAACAAACCAATTGGAAAGATTTGGATCAAAAAAATAAATCTAATTATATTCTCGAATTGTATACTATTCTATGTAATTGATAGAAAAATTATTAAAAATAGTTTTATAAATGACAAAATTGAGATAAAAATAAGATGAAAACAATGACTGTGCAAAAAAGACACGTAGAGACGCGGACGTAACTAGAGTATAATAAAAATTTAGAGATTAATATTTAATTGTATCTTACATATGTTAATTATTATTGCTTTTTCATGTTTTGAATCGAACATATACCAATAACTTGTAAGAAGGATTTATCTCACTATAAGATGAACGAATATATAATAACTTGCATATATACGAGTACGTAGTGTAGTGACATAGATTAATGAGATCAGATAGGTGGGTGTGGGGTGGTAGGGTGTCTGTACCCGACTGGATCGCGACCACCGTACACCAGGTGGAACACCCGCCATAGTGGCACGTTTGGGCGTGTCGCGTTGCGGGATCAGCCGGTGTATATCCAGCAACCGGGGGGGGAGGGGCTGTCCCTGACTGGGTCGCTTTCAGGCCGGCATGACAACGGCGACCGGCGATGGATAGTATGTCTTTCGGTGGTCGCCATTGTTTTTGGATTGTACTGAGCTTACCATCAGGCACAGTACAGTCACTTTGCCGAGCTACAATAAAAAAAAAAAAAAAAAAAAAAAAGATAGTACACTCGATGTTAAGTTACATTCGTACTCCGAGATATATACTGCGTTAATGTATAAATAAAAATATATAATAATATATAATAAAAAAAATATAAATAATCTACATATCTATTAATTAAGAGCTTTGATAAATATACATTATTACATACAGTTTTACATTCCATCTAATTATAAATATTCATTGCAGGCTATATCAATATGTATAAATCTATATCTATATCAATATATCAATTATAAAAGAAGATGCAGTCCTGAGGTCAGTTATAATAAGTTGCTATTCTTGAGAACTGAGTTGAAAAACCTCAGATGTAAAGACAACCGCACCTTTCAAACTGATGTAATATTATTTTGCTACATAGAAATAGGTGTAACCATTGGTGGTGCCAAAGTAGCGACTCCTGCATAGACTCCTCTACTATTTTTGGTTAGGTATTAATTTGAAACAGTAGGTATATAGGTATAGAAGCGTGTCAATTGGTTGGAAGTAAATTAAATATAATATTACAATAATAAAAATAGTTGGCTTTATGAGAAAATAACATATATATAATAATTTATAAGTTTAACGCTTGATAACAATCTCACTTAATGTTAGAAGAGAATCCAGTATGAGATGCTAAACACGTTAAACTTAGAGGGATGATTGGTGCTAGAATTAAATTTTAATATCAATTACTATTAAGCAGATAAAAATTACTATCTGACAGTAAGTTTATCAGTTAAAAGGTCATCTATATTGGCAGTAAAATGTAATAACATGTGCTTACAAATTATTTTTAATTATATTTTTATTTTCCTGTACACGCCAAAAGACGCTAACCGTGTTATTACAAAAAAGTTAAATACGTATTAATTACTTGGTTTAAAAAAAAAATCCTAATAAATGCACCGCGGTCGTCCGAGGCAATTTCGTGTTATCCTTTTTCACAAGTCTAAACTAACGTAACCAAAGCGAGACAAAATAACAAGATGGCGACCGGGGTGCATTTAATATGAGACCTTTTTAAAACCAGGGTTCAATACGAATTTAACTTTTTTGTAATAACACCGTAAGGGTTTTCTAGACGAGTGTAAACTATGTTATTTACGCGTAATGAGTAAGCTGTTTTTCCTTGTTTGTGACACTGGGGACTAATTAAATATAAATTATTGTTTATTATTACGTCACTCCTACATAATGTTAAGTTGCTTGTTTAAATGAGTTATGGTGATTACTAAGATATAAATCAAACTTAACCTTTTTCGAGCAAAATAGATGTGTTTTGTTGATTTTACATAACATTATCCAATGAAAGATAAAAGTACTTCGAAGTTGATCAAGAATAATATATGGCGGGTTTAATAAAGAAGTTAATTTGTCGTACTCCCGTGAAGCTGTTAAGACCTTGCTAGGTCAATAGCGTAGTCAATTCAAGTAAAAGAAAAGAAGTTATTTGATAAAATTTAACAATACTACTTAAGTTATACTTGCATTTTTAAACTTTGTAGGATATTAAATGGCGATGTGGTCTAAAATGGTAGATACGCTAAAACTAGAAGTTTGGCTCTCAAGTACAGGTACCGGAACATACTTATATTTGTTTGGCGACAGATTATTAACTTGAGGGTGGTGTCTTCACGGGCGCGCTTAGAAAAACACCGACCACCGTGATGTGGTGTCATCAGGACGTTTTCCTTCATCGGAAGTTCTGGCTTATTCACAAGGATTCGAACCCATGTCGTTCGACGCGTTGTCCAAATAAATTAACCACTGAGTTATCATTTCTTTAATATTTATAATTTGTTGAATCTCATAGGTGAGTTGTTATTAATAGTCACACGGGATGATTTAGAAATAATAATTTAATGTAAAAAAAATAAATTAACAACCGTACAT
The DNA here is from genome assembly GCA_036509395.1 of Antheraea yamamai. Lineage (NCBI taxonomy): Eukaryota > Metazoa > Arthropoda > Insecta > Lepidoptera > Saturniidae > Antheraea > Antheraea yamamai. The sequence continues at coordinate 16,740,228 of AP028435.1, read as the reverse complement.
AATTTTAAATGACAATATACCAAAGCCATATCGTACTTTTTTAAGTTAGTGTAATAAAGTAAGGAAGGTAAAGTTTGAACTATACTTTGATGTCGATAAACTATGAACGTATCCTGTCTATCCGCATTCACAGTCCTGGACAATGTAAGCGTCGGTTCTAAGTAAATATATTGTTAAAAATGTAATTGTAGGCACCCACACAGCGCCTACATTTCGCAGAAGGTCCCGGATGCTTTATAGAGTGATGGTACGGGTGTTGTGGGAAGCGAAATGGGCGGAAGATTGTTAAACAGGGTTACCAGCAATTCAGAATTACTGAAATATTGTCTAAAAATTGTCATTTTAAAATAATACAAGTTTCTGCCCGCGACTTCGTCCGCGTGGAATAGTTATTTAGAGCTAACGCTAACTTTAACTCGCGACCCAGATTTTGAAACATTCTTCATTGGTGCTCTACTCCTATTGGTCTTAGCGTGGTGATATATAGTCTATGGCCTTCCTCGATAAATAAGCTATCTAACACTGAAATAATTTTTCAAATCGGAGCAGTAGTTCTTGATATTAGCACGTTCATGCAAACAAACTCTTCGGCTTTATAATATTAGTATAGATTACTCACGGATCAGTGATACTTCGTAATCCACACCAAATTTAAGCTTTTCTTTTTACACCTGAATATCCACTGTTGGTCTGTAAGACGTTTACAACTTCATTTGGCTTTATTAGGAGAGCGCTTAGGATACTCGGCTCAGTCGTGTGGCCACAACCTCAAGGGAGCACGATTATACGTCGACTTGGGCTGTTGCCTTGATTTCAACAAACGAGCATCGATCTAAGCTAACCAAGCTAGCTAAACCAATCATACGTTTACATATATGAGGGAGTAATATTTACGTGTATTAGGTATATACATTATACACACATGTGTGCTTCACGAACGCTTACATTTATTCGGAATCTGAAAGCATAAACAAATTTGGGTAAGTCATAGTTATAAGGTATTTCGTTGTCCTCGCCTACCTGACTACAAGACTCGAGTTGATAATATATCGTCAAATACCACTCGGTATTTTTCATAGTAGGGCGATAAAATGCTGCTTGTATCAGATGTTAAGCCTAGTACAATCCAAGAACGACATTGGCAATCCGTCAACGTTGGTTGTTATCAGGTCAACTGGCAAGCATTTCAGTTATTGGGTATGAACATGTTGACCTCGAAATGTTATAATCTTAAGCATACTAATATGGCACATTACACTCACTGTATGGTGTTCGCGATTCTCTTAGACAGAATTGTTTCGTATTAATTCAGTAATAAATGCATTTATTATCCAGTCCCTTTTCTAAGATTAACATTTATTACTGGCTTTTTTCCGTGACTTGGTTCGTGTTAATATACATTTGAGCTATACCTCGATCCCTTTAGTACTCCTAACAACGTGTATGTAAAATTTTATTATGAACGGTTGAGTAGTAGAAACATGAAAAAGTAATATAAAACAAATTCATATTCTCATTTATGCTATTGGTTAAGATTACTATATCTGACGACAATATCACTTAATATAAGTGAAATTGTAATTAAAAAACAATTTGCAATAAGTAGAAAAAAAAAGTGGAATGTAAAAATACTGAAACTTGTTTTAGTTATTTAATGAACGAGCCGGTTAGTCGAGTATTGGTAAGTAAAAAAAAGTAATTACCTTCTTCTTTTTGGTTCACATGTGTCTTTCTTTAACATTATATAGCCTATGGTCTTTCGTAGATTATAAGAGGCAAATACGAAGCTAACGACATTGAAAAATCTATCAAATTGTTTAGGCGTATATCGTGTCAATTAGTAGAAATACGTAGAAATATACACTCGAAAAACATTTCGTTCTTAGTTGATATATACATATTCTTTCACACAAAGCATAGTACGAATTGGACTATAGCATAGTTAACTATAGCCACTATGGGAATTGGCTAATTATTAGTGGATAGTCAATTTTTTCTTGACTTGCTTTTTACCCGGAAGAAATGTTATTGACTGGAGTTGTAAGTTCTTTTATCCTGTAATCTTGACTGTGATATCTTTATAGTCGTGGTTGCACAAAATTCTTATTTAAATATCTTTTTATGTTAGTTTTCAGATAATTTTTATCTATTGTGATTTTTTATACAAAGTATATACATAATTATTTATGATACTTAGCGTTAGATTCTCTATATCACCCTCATTTTCATTCTTGTGTGATTGGCATAATCGTATATTTTAAATTTATGATTTATAGCTGTAACAGTTGGTAGCCCTACCTGTGGGTCCGCACCATCTGTACTGGCGCCTCGGTGCGTGCTCTAAACGAAGACGGTTCGGCTTGGCGCCGTCGATCGATAGGTGAGAAAATCTCTCCGCCTTCGAGTGTCATCAAAGAGTAAATATACGGACGTACCGTTCAATCATGCCGAAACAAAACAAGACTCGCAGAGTACCCGAATTATTTCTTTGAATGAATGTGGTACGGTTAATTTTCCATATTTCAATTTATACTTTTATTGTATATACACTTGTTTATATTTACACTAATGTGAAATGAGTTATTAAGTTTCTTAGAGAAAAAATATTTTTAACTATAATTATTAATAATTTTAGAATAAAAAAAAAACAATTGTATTTTCTCTCTATTGCATACTATTAATTTTAAATACAGCTCCATATAATAAAGGCAGTAAATGTGATGTATTACAGTTTCAATAGTAAAATAGACAAACAAAATAATTTTCTCTTCATTTGAAATTATTATTGGTCTTTGTCGTATTGGTCCAAAATTGAATATGAGAAATGACTATATACCTTTATCTCATTGTAGGCCTAGTTTACACTATTGTTTGTAAACAAATAGCTTTTTATGACTCGCTAACCACACGGCCCGGTTCTACGTATTGTTTAAACACGTGCTAACGTTTGTCGGCTCTGTTGGGTATATAATAACGGTTCTATGAGGGAGGCGCGGTGTGTGAGTCATCTCGTTCATTGAGCGCTGGTCCATTGAGCCGCGATCTCGCTCATTACTGTTCCGGCGGGCGGCGCACACGCACATAGCGCGTTCGCAGACCGACACCGACGCACAGCCCACGATATGTTGTCTTCTATCTCGCGATACAACGTGAGTTTAACCTACGACATCCGCTCGAACTAAGCCTAATTACACGTCTTATGTGAATGGAAATTATTAAATTATTTTATTGTCCGCAGATGGAGAATCTCGCTAAATCTCACGTTTGGTTGGCTACTGCGGCACTTTTGGCGACTTGTGGATTTTGTGCCGGCGCTGGTGTCAGCGGTCGGAAGCCGTTTACGCCTACCGATTCGATCCTGGATATCATCGATACGAAACAAGTGGAGAGGTTTTTGGCTGAGCGAAGGCGAACCGAGCAAGCGACGGCGCCATCGACCACCTACGTTCAAAGAAATGAATTAGGGGACGGTAGCTCGGAAGCCGGTTCGATTGTGTCAATATCCGATCAAGAGGATAGTACGGAACTCCCTCCCGGAGTGGAGTTTCGGAAAATTCTGAAGTCATCCAAAAACGCTCTCCTGGTAACGAAAAAAGAATATTTGAAGGAGGACTGGTGCAAAACAGAACCTTTAGTTCAAAAGATACGCGAACCAGGCTGCCTGCCCACGACCGTGATAAATAAATTCTGTTACGGGCAGTGCAATTCGTTTTACATACCGAAAGGTCCCCGCCGACGCGACAACAATGATAGGCCGCAGCCGGCGTTCAAGTCGTGCTCGTTTTGTAGGCCGAAAAATTTCACGTGGGTAACAGTGACGCTCCGGTGCCCGGGTCAGAACCCACCCTTTAGACGTAAGCGTTTGCAGAAAATCAAACAGTGCAAGTGTATATCCGTGGGTGTAAATTGACAGAGTCGAGTGACGTGCCCTCCACTTCTAGAGGCGGTTGGACCGTCGTAAGAGGCGTGCGTTCTGAGCGCACTCGAAGAAAACAGTAGAGATCAAACGAAGAAAAACGGTGAGGCGCATCGTAGAGTTTTACTTGATGATTTGTTACCGTGTTATTAAATACAATCGCTGCGTTCGAACTGTTCGAATCAAACATATTCAGATAGCGTGTTCTAATACGTCAATCGAGCTGACGTAATGCGATGCACAAATTAGATGCCTATGTAGCATTACTTTGTAAAGGACCGGCTTCGATTGCAAGTCGACAGGCAAAGCTTTAATTGTTCGTAGCGATACTAAACTGCGTTAGTAATAGCGGCGGCCTTCCATTCTATTAAGATTGATTTGGTACAAATATGTCTGTCTCTGGAATTATTGTTTTATTCTGAACGTACAAGCTTACCCGGCTTTTCTGATTCAGTGACGTGTGATATTAGTTGTAGTCTTATGTCTGAAAAAAAAAGTGAATATATGTGTCTCGGTATATTTGGATCTAAATGGAATATTTAATAAATATTTATTCTATCTCATAGTGAATAATCTTACTATAGCTATAACAGAATACGCTTATAAGTTGTTAGAGAGTAGATTTTGTGTAAATTGTACTTATATTGTGTTATTTTGAGCGTACAGTTGACTTAAAAAAATCGATCAAGTTCAGTTGAGTTAAATTATTTTAGTTTCTAATATTGAACATCGTTTACTCTCAATATAGGAATTTCTATTATTCTTTATGTATCTATTTTCATGTATATTATGTGTATATGTTAAGAATTTTGTGTACTAGTTCAAAATTTCGGTTTATATAGTATTTTATATCTAATAAATACTAAATAATAAGTCATTTACAATGATAATTATCTTTAGATTTATCTAACGATATTTATCTTATTAATCCGCCATTATTACATGACCTGTAAGCAATGACGTAATTGCTATTAATTACCATACTAAATGTTCAATGTTAGTGTCAGAATTTATAAATATTTAAGTAAGAATTTTCATCTCTTATATATTGTTTTGTTAATAATTTTATTACATTAATTTAACCTTAAACATATTTCTCATCATACCACGTTAATAAAACGCATTGTCTGCTTTTAAGTCTTGTGTGTATCAAAGTTTGCGATAAATTTTCTTCTTCTGCAATCATGGGCTAAATTCTTAATTTCACGTCTCTATATAAGGAAATTACTTGACAATCAACAACAACATTTCGATATAAAAATGTACAAGAAAGTGTGTTAACAAAAACGCGGGAAAAATATGTATATGTATTTATAACAAGCTAATAAATAATAGATATTATGTAAACACATAATTTCTTTAAAACGTAGAGAGCTTTTAGAATAGTATTGTTTGAAAATATTATTGTAAAAGTAAATAAATACATTTCAGTGGGAGTTGTGAAGAAATCTTGCCATTGTTTTAATGTCTCGTTCTGTAAATTTTCAATGTTATATGAAAGTGTATTGGAGCAGTGACATTATCGGTGTAGCTACTGTTTTATTAAACATTATTGAAATATATATGTTTATTTATTAATGTATAATTGCATTAGAATTAAACAGTACAATGTCGTAAATTTCTTTCGGTAATTGATTTTTTTTGTAAACTTATTTTTTAGTTTTCAATTAATAAATTGTTCGTTATATACAACCTGATGTGAACAATATAAATAATACATGAAATTATATAAAAAAAAGAAGTAAACATGATTCTGTTTGAAATTTTGTTTTTCATTTCTAATATTCTACACTTTTGAAAAAATAAACCCTGTAACATGCATATATATACTACTACTAGCAGCCACTTGCGTATTTGTCTGTATTTTTAATTATATATAAATAGGCCAGTGTTTTCCATCGTGTAGTTGCGACCTCCTGAGGCCTATAAAACTTTATAAAGTGGTCGCGAAGCCTTAGCAATAAAGACAATACATAAGAAAGTTCAAAAATATATTTTTACTAAGAAAATGTAGTTAAACGACATCCACATGTTAATGCAAATCAATAAAAAAAAAAGATTCTTAAACTTCATGACTCATACTTCCCTGATTTCATTATGTATTAAATCTACTTTAATTGTGTATTATAAAACACACAAATAAGCCAACGGAAAACGGTTAAGTAGAATTGTCACCTTTATTTGTGAACGGATTTTTTTGTTTACTAACTATTGATGAGATTAAAAAAAATATATTTTAATAAAAAAATTGGAAACAGTTCCTGTATTTTTCATTAATATGGGAACTTGAAAAATGTATGAACTATGATCGAGTTTCGACAAGAAGTCGTTATAAATCATGACATTATCTTCGTGTAATTCTAACAAAGCTTCCATTTTTTATAATGGGGAAAATCTTGCATAAGATTGTCACCTCAACGCTGAGCAGCGGAGGTGGTTATGTCAGATACTTACTGACCAAAAACCCTATGGTGTTCTTCACTCACCTTTTGGCCGGGGTGGAGGTACTGCCTATGCTCTTTATCCCCTAGTCCTGGTGGATGTCGACCCCTCGTCAGGGGTCTCCGTCTTGCGGTCTGAGGAGTTGGAAATGTTGACACCCTCTAACGAACCGTTGGGAGGTGCACCGAACACGAGTTCCGCCTCAAACTTCAAAGGCCTGTGCATTACTGTTAGGGCGCTATTACATGCATGCGTCCACCACCCCCAGGCCCTACCAATGGCGGCCGGAGGTCGTCAACATAACAGAGTATCCAGAGCATGCGAAATAACTCTGAAATTCCAGGATTCTCTCTAACTTAGCTGAAACTTATTTCGGCTATTTTAAATCATAAATTACAGCCCATGTATTTTATTATTAGTCTGATCTATAAGCTATATTATGTTATAGTTTCTTTAAAATCCGTAGGTACTTTTTGTAGGAAAAAGTAACAGAGTAATCCATACTCGAGAACTTTCACGTTTATTATATTGTATAACAGGAAACAAGTATCTTTACGTACGTTAACGAAATTCAGTGTTAAATATAATGTATACCCCACGATTTATATATACACACTACGTGGGTGAGCGTAGTGATTTAAGAAATCGGCTTACCACCGCGCTTTCCGTATGCCTCGACCCTTTGGCTGCATTACTTTGCATCCATTACAAAATCTACAACGGAGAGTGTTCACTGTTGAGTTTCACTACCGAATCACTCGCCACAAATCAAAATTCTTCTTCATTCTTCTTCATGTCACCTCGATGGTTGGAGTTGTTCGGTTTTCGTACGCGATTTTTCCTCGTACCTCAGTTCTTTGGAATAAACTGCCAGCGGCAACGTTTCCGGATCAATATAACCTAGAAACCAGCCTACTCTTTTCTCAAACGCTGGTAACGTATCCGTGATGCCACATAACAATTGTTTCTACAACAATATTTATCATTTCTTCATTATAGCATTTTATGACTGCATAGAGCAGTGGTGGCCAGTCCCGCGCCCGCGGGATCAAGTGCGCCCACAGTTGATTTGTAATGCGCCCGCTACAATATTTCCAAAATACGAATTCAAAGATACAATTTCTTAAAACGTATGATTTCCATGTAAAAAAAACATTACAATGCGCTGTAAAAAGTTTTCATTGAGTACTTGCTTTGAAAAAGGTAGGCCACCGCTGGAATAGAGGATAGGGAAATAAAACTCTTATTACATCGAGATATCCTGTATTCATGAACATTGAAACATTTATCTGAAACGGCTTACATTTTTCTGATACACGAGTACGAATGATGAAATGTTAGAAAGACAATTTTTCCGATTATATCGGTATATTTCTTCGAGACATTAATTTTATTTATATTTATTGTAAACGTATTATAGATAGAAATTAATATCGAAACAATATAGATAATTAGACGTACGCTTTGAAGAGTGACCATACTTATAAGCTAAATCCATATTCATATATAAAGGATACTGTATATCATGAATATAGCAAATTATAAAAAATCCGTTTATTTGATGCTTGGGTAATACATATTTGTATATATATAGAGAGTAATAAGAAAATAATTTTTGTAACTTTTGATTTTGGTATATAGCAGAATGTTCAAACATATTTTGTGTCTGAGTACAATGTTGTAGTTTAGTAAGTTAAATAGATCTATTGACTACACGACAACTACAAGTTATTTCAGTAACTGTAAACATTAAAAATAATAATATTTATACATTTATGAATAGAAAATAAAATTGAATTATACAATTTCTAATACACACAGAATATAAATCGAGTCCAGCGTTCAGTGGCTACCCAATTACGCTAATTGCAAAATCTTTAAAATTGAGTAAGTATGTATACAGGAAGAAGCAAATAGTTTATCTAATTCACTTAATTTTACAACGATGACAATTAAAAAAAAGAAGCTAATTACTTATACTTGACATGTTAACGCTAATACTAAATATAGTGTATGTTAAAAATAATATTTTCAAGACCATTTTGTTATGATACGTACGAAAGCGTACAATAAAAAAAAAAAAAAACAAATTATATAGAAGTTTCTGAAACATATCTTTTCATTTCATCTGTTGTTGCTACTAATGAAAAAAATGAGACGTTTTATAAAAAGTCTGAAAATTCTATTCATATCAAGTTCTTATCGTATATTTCTGATAACTGATATTTCAAGGACAAAAAATTATTAGATAGCCTTTATAAACCTTATGGAGTAAATAATCAATTTTTATATCGAAAATAAGGTACATAAATCTGTCTGTTTATGAGAGATTGCGTATTTGGAATATAATATTATTACATATATGATTGACCGTGTTTTTGTCCGGCACACGACATTTTTGAGATTTTGAGGCCTCGGTTCTTACACCTCTTGTGCCCAGTTAACTTCTGGTTATCTTCCCATTCTAAATGCAATATTAGTATTGCTTTTGAAGTTAACAAGGAAGACGGTGGTAACCACCCAGACGGATTTTGCACTAGAATCCTACCACCGGTTTCGACTGAATACCCCCTGATAAGTAATACATATTCCTTAGAAAATAAAACCAAACATTTTTCTTATAATTAACATATCCGAAGTTTCACTATATTATAAATCCTGTTTCTTTAATGGCCATACACATAGACATAGATATTATTTGGAAAACAAAAGCTTTGAGCTCGTAAATGATGTTAATCAATACTTGCTCTATATAATTAAATTACAAATGTATATGAATGAGACATATGGGATTAATTTAAACGTATCTAATACTTAATGTGCGATACAATATCAAAGTGAAGTCAAGTTAATATGCTTCAATACTATTACAAGAAAAGTACTATGTACTCGCTAATCGTTACATTATTATCATTTTATGACAGAATCAATGTACGCTGTTATAAAATGGTGACCATTCATAATCGTGCATATTTATACAACTATTACATAGATATTACGTAACAACCTCATTTGGGAAAACGTTTTTTTTTACTTTCAAAATTCGCTAATTGTTATGATTATTTTTAATAGCATTTCCGTGAGCCGAATTATTTGTGTACAGTTTAGTATTATATCCATGTTATATACGCAATATATTAAACTGTAATTGGCGGTCATCGCCACCATTAGCCAGTAAAAGATCCACCGCAGGGCCATAGACCTATTCTCGAAGGAAGGTATGGGCATAATCCAACGCCAGCTCACGACGTATTGGTGATTTCAAACTCTGAGAAATCCACAGTTCTATGTTTTCCTACATATAGTAGTACTACAAGAACATTTCTCAGGTTCAAGTTAAGCATAGGTTAGGACGCCGCTAGCCCCCTTACTTGTTTTAAGTAGGCAACGCTAGGGGTCAGTTAGGGACGTAGGAGTAGGTTAGGTTAGGTAGGGTGGGGGGATTTGGGGAAGGGGATGGTTAGGTGTAGGTTAACCTAGGTCAGAGGGCCCTTTAGGGAGGCCGTAGTAGACGAGGAGTAAACCTCGTTAAAAAAAACCAATGGCGGAGCGGCGACGGAGCGGTTTTCCTCTCTGTTACCGGCTGAACCCGGGGGGAAGGGGCCGGGGCCCCGACCTCCCATTGCACAGGCTCGGCGGGCTGGGAGGCAGTCTCGCATCCGGGCTGCCTCAGCCGGGTGTGGCGTAAAGCGCCTGCCGCCGGGGGTGTCGCGGAGCTTGCTCACGCTCCCCCGCGACACTTCCATAGTGCGGCGTACGGTTTGCCGTGGAGTTTTAGTCGATTAAAGTCGCCGAAAGGCACCGCCAGCTGCGTCTCAGGACGCAGTTGGCGGTCGACTCAGCTCAAGCCCTCCTTCGGGGGTCTGACAGTCCATGATGAATTTTCTCTCCACGTTAAAAAAAAAAGGTTCAAGTTTCCTCACGATGTTTTTCCTTCACTGCAGACGATAGTGTTACCAATTTCAATTAGTAAATGTACCCGAATTCCGAAAAATTCATTGATACATGCTGGGTTTCAAACCTGTGGGCTTGGGAATGACATTCCACCCGTCGAACCACTAGATACCATGTTGTAATTAGTGATACTTCTACTGTATCTTATTTACTTCTATTTCGATCACTGTATAGAGATATAAAGAGAAAAAAATGTCAGCACCCAACAATAAAAGCATCATACAATATTTGCTATAGCTGTTGTCACGAAGTTTTTTTATCGAAGAGTTATTTAAATGTTGTTTACAAATTCAAATATATAGATTTATAAACTAAACGCATATCTTCTCTAATCCAATATATATAAATTAGAAAAATACTGTTTGACATTTCTCGTGATACAATAATCAAGGAATATCAGGCCTCTGTAATGGACTATTTAATATAAAACTTAGTTTAGTACTGGCCAATAAAATCCCATTTAAAATGAAACAAAACTGGTCGATGGAAACAATTGAAAATTGAATAAATACATATGTATTTATATCACACGTATTGGAAAAAAATAACAACGAATAAATAATGAACAAAATTATTTCTCCTCGATATAAATTCAAAATACTATTACATGTTATAAGATACAACACAATACACTATAAAGTTTATACTAATATTGCTTACAGTTAAATGTATTAATTATAATTAAATGCGACTTACAAGTTTTCGTTCATATTTTATATATTATTTACATTATTTTTAAATAGTGATTCTCCGCTTTAATCTAACTCCTTATACATGTTATGTAATTATGCGTCTGTTCTTCTTAGTAAAAATTTGGAATAAAAGTACACAAATATACATTTCCTATCGTAAATGCTAATTTATATATGCTATACTGAGGCGTCGATCGGTTTTTAAATACTATATACTTCGATAAATTTATATTATGTTTATTAAGGTACACGAACAGCACAACAATTATTATTTCACATGAATAAAGTAGACTATTATATAATTAACTGTTATTTCAAATGCCATATTTTTTGTTATATTTAAATGAATGATTTTCGAGACAATTTTAAATTTATTTGTAAAACAATGATAATTTCCCGGAATATGCTTATTTGTCGTTACCTGTTCTGAGCATTGCTATTTTAATTTTTTTTTATTTGTAAATATTAAAAATAAAACAATAATTTCCAATAATAAAATTGTCTTCGGGGCTTTTTAAATCTTTTTTTTAATGTTTTAAACAGGAGTGCGGTTCAGCTGATGTTAAGTACTCACTACAGCCTGTAGTTACGTACAACTGCCATTATAAGAACCAGTATAGAAGCCAAATATTATACCTTGCTGGAGTTGGAACATCGCCTGTATTTGAGGACTGAAGCTTTGCAGTAGATATAGGTGTAACCGTGGCGTTCCCGCACAGGCTTTTATAGGCTCTATCATTCTTAAATGGGAGGCAATTAATCATAGGAGTATATTTTGAGTTCAAATATCATTATTCCATATTACATTCTAGAGTTATAAAGCTTAGTCAACGGAACTTCTTTGATGACCAAGGGGCCAGAAAGTAAGCGCATTTTTAATTATCTTCAGTTTTATAATATAAATTTTCATTTATTTTCACTGCAATAGATAGTTTTTGCAGTAATAAACGAAAAAAATATCGTACACACAGGTATAATGATAAAATTATCTTAACTTTTTTAACAGAATCAAAATTGTGCAATACTCGTCATGTCGGTGAATTAAAAATTGCTTAATGAAGAATAACAATTAACATAACATATCTTGGTTTTTGTACGTATCATAATGCCTTATTATTTTTAAGTATCGTGTAGACAAACTTGTCACGTTTTTGTTGACAAGAGTTTAGCAATGTATCAAATATTACAGATTTCATGTTATGTTTATATAAGATATTATTGTTGTTTTCTCTTCTTACACATTTTGACTAAGCACTGTTCGCTTGAAGGTGTTTTATAGCTTCACCGTGCTCGATGACAAGCGTAGAAGGCACTCAACCGAAATGATGACTAGCGCAAGGGTATCAAAGGCCAAACTTCGGCATGAGGTGTTGGTTGTTATCACAAATTCCGCGAATTATATCTAACGTACTATGGAAGAAAACTAACAAGCCATACATCTATGCGTATATACAAACATGTGTATATATGCGTATATCTGGCTAGGATCTGAAAATATGATTGTTGTTTTAGTTTCATCTCTTCTATAGTCATTGATATAAGACACAGTAATAACATAGTAACATGTATGTAGAGGTACTATGATAAAAAAGCCGCTTACTTCTGTCAAGGGGTGTCAAATGTAGCGAATATACCATATTACGTAATTCAGAGATATTCGTGACATTGTTTGGAAGCTGGTATCAACTAAGCGCGCAATATTCAATTGATAACGTTGCAAAACCTTTCCTATCATATCAATGAGTAACTTTTAAATTAATTGTCAATAGCACTGATATTCTTGTGCCACTTTTATACGAAGGTAAAACCATTTACTCCTTATATGAAGTTTCAAATGTAGCGACTATACCATATTACGTAATTCAGAGATATTCGTGACATTGTCTAGAAGCTGGTATCAACTAAGCGCGCAATATTCCATTGACAACGTTGCAAATCCTTTCCTATCATATCAATGAGTAACTTTTAAATTAATTGCTAATAACACTGATATTGTTGTGCCACTTTTATATGAAGGTAAAACCGCTTACTCCTTACATGAAGTTTCAAATGTAGCGAATATACCATATTACGTAATTCAGAGATATTCGTGACATTGTCTGGAAGCTGGTATCAACTAAGCGCGCAATATTCAATTGATAACGTTGCAAAACCTTTCCTATCATATCAATGAGTAACTTTTAAATTAATTGTCAATAGCACTGATATTGTTGTGCCACTTTTATATGAAGGTAAAACCGCTTACTCCTTACATGAAGTTTCAAATGTAGCGAATATACCATATTACGTAATTCAGAGATATTCGTGACATGGTTTGGAAGCTGGTATCAACTAAGCGCACAATATTCAATTGATAACGTTGCAAAACCTTTCCTATCATATCAATGAGTATCTTTTAAATTAATTGTTAATAATGCTGATATTGTTGTGCCACTTTTATAAGAAGGTAAAACCGCTTATTCCTTACATGAAGTTTCAAATATAGGGAATATACCATATTACGCAATTCAGTGATATTCGTGACATTGTTTGGAAGCTGGTATCAACTAAGCGCGCAAAATTCAAATGATGACATTGCCAAACCTAACTTGTCATTTCCATGAGTAACTTAAATTAATTGTCAATAACAGTTATATTGTTATTTATCACTTTTATGTTCAGGTAATACTAAAAAGCACTTACTTCTGACATAAAGTTTCAAATATAGCGAATATACCATGTTACGTACGTAATACAGAGATATTCGTAAAATTGTTTGGAAGCTGGTATCAACTAAGCGCGCAAAATTCAACTGAGGATATGGCAAAATCTTATTTAATAGGTAACTTTTAAATTTATTATAATTAACATTGATATCGCTATGCCACTTTCATATGGAGGTAAAAACCGCTTAATCCTTACATGAAGTTTCAAATGTAGCGAATAATATTAGGTAATTCAGAGGTATTCGTGACATTGTTTGGAAGCTGGTATCAACTAAGCGCGCAGAATTCAATTGATGACATTAATAAACTTGACCTATAATTTACGTGAGGAACTTTTAAATTAATTATTAATAACACAGCTACTGTCGTTTATAAAATTACTTACAATAGGTAATCATACATCATTTACTTGTTATAAAAAGTTTCAAACGCAGTATGCAGTCTTATGTAAGATAAACATATTCGTGACATTGTTTGGAAGCCGATGTTAATTAAGGACGTTAAATTCAGTTAACGATAATGTAAACTTAACTTGTTGCTTGCATAAGTAGTTGTTAATTCAAAATATCAATTAAATTGATATTTTGTCACTTTTATGTCGGGATCATCAATGGTATTATAAGTAAAAAGGTGTAGATACGTTACCTACATGATATTTTGCTAAAATAAATAGCACGATAACGCACACATACGTAAAGTAATATTGTAACGCCACACTTGGTTAGATAAAATGTGGAAGTAAGATGGCATATTCTTTATATCGGTGGTGAATAAGAAATAGTTATAAGTTGCTTAGATCTGCCCGTCAAATATAAATAATAATTGAAACAGACAGGAAATCTTGCTTTGTTTCTTTGAAATATATCATTTATTTGCGTAATATTTTATGGTTTCGTAATATTTGATATTTGAAATATATTAATTAATTCGTGGTAATAGTAATATGAATGATATGTGACTAAATAAACTTTAAGAAGTTGTGTTTGTATAGATAGCTTGTGCTATATCCCATAACACAGGATGGCGTTCGCCATAGTTTTGAGGCATTTTATGAAACGATCAGTACATGACATGCTTCCATTAACGCTGACACGATACTGAGATCACGTTTGCTAGCTAGCCAAGTTTTAACAAGTCGCTATCTAAGCGCTTATTTATTTTTTATTTTTTTTTATATCATAGGAGGCAAACGAACAGGTGGGTCACCTGATGTAAGTGATCATCACCGTCCATAGACACTTGCAACAACAGGGGAGTCACAAGTGCGTTGCCAGCCTGTGTGGGGGAGGGGGGAGGAAGGGAAGGGGAAGGGGAAAGTGGAAAGGGAGGGGAGGTGGGTCTCCGGCGCTCTCACTGACCGAACGAAACGCAACAATGCAAGCAATGTTACTTCACGTCGGTTTTCTATGAGAGGGTGGTACTACCCCGGGAGAGCCGACCCATTCATGCTGAAACCAGTAATAGCTTCAGCGTGGCTCTACCACCTACAATTATTATTTATTAGCTTATGACGTATCTACAGCTTTTTACTTAAAATATTATTGGGGATAATAATAAAAACCTCTCGCTTCTGACAGAATATTTCAAACGCACCGAATATGCCGTCTTACGTAAGACAGACGTAGCTGACATTGTTTATAAGTCGGTGTGAAGTAAGCGTGCAGAATTCAATTGATGTCATTGTTAAACTCGAACTTGAGACCGTCTTAATACATCTTATCATGACTGTCATCTGAATTTTATTTTATCGTACTGCCCTTTGTATGAATAGTTTAAGTTTGAAACATAGTAATACTATCTTTAGCATAAACCATTGTTACAGAAGACGCGGGCCACAGATAGTTGTAGAAGAAAATGCTTTGTTTTATAAATTTATCAAGTGTAATGACGTAATACACGAATCGGTATAATGTCGTTAATAAAAGATTTAAGCTTAAATTTTTATACATAAAACATTAAATCAATTAAAACTAATGTTGATTCAAATGAAAATTGGTAGACCCGGCTCAATACTTTGATTTATTGTTTTCCGTCGTAGAAAATAACTATTCAAATGCATGTATGCTGCTTCCAAATGCACAAAAAATCCGATTTTTCGCCGGCGATTTTAAAAAGCTGTATGTTGTTGCCCACATACGATTTAAATTACTTAAATATGCTGTTTTTGTAATTAAAAAAGTAACGTTTATTGTAAATATTTATAAAACAAAGAAATACTTGAACAAATATTATTAAAACCGAAAAAACACCACCCGTTTCTTCAATTCCGTCGGGTATAAAATCTACTATATAAAAACCTACACACTACATATATTTTGTGACGATTAAACTTTTTTTTTTACTTATCCTATACTAATCATAGCGTTACACTATTTACAAAGCTATCCCCCATATGTCGTGCTTATAAGCGTATTAATTACTAGAGCTAAATCTTAATAAAATATTTTTACACTCGGATTCCTATAGTAGAAAATTACATTAAAACGAGGGATGAAAGAGATACATGTCGAAAAGTACAGCTCTTACTTTATCTTTTTTAGAAGAAAATTAATTTGATGCATGATAATAAATTTAATACCCATATTTTTATATATGTAATTATCCTTTGCTTTAGAATAATTACTACTAAATAAATGTATACAGTAAAGTAAAGAAAACAACGAAAGTTTGTGTTAAATATCTATGTTAAGATGAAAAAAACAAAGGCGTAATAAACGACTACAGTGTAATTTCATTCATACAAACGTTTTCCTTTCGTTTACGTGCGAAACCTCTATAAATTATCATTAAGGATTATTAAATAGGCACGTAACAAATTTGGCACACAAAGAAAATTATTTATGGACAGTAAAATGACACATCGTTATGTAGGTACCGTAGGTTCTATCGTCACGTGACCTATTACACCCGATGTATCATTGCCACGTTGAAGAATGACATACTATCAACACCTAATACATGTGTTTTGAAGAGTAACCTACTAAAATAAATATACATCATTTATGATAACTAAAATTAATTTAACATCAATATCATACAATCATTCACACACAACAGGATAGTCTAATTCATAAAATATTTTATTTAAATAATTTGTAGTGTCAAAAAATAGTTTTGATACTTGCGATTATTTTTTAAAATTATTAATGTAATAAAATTAGCGAATCAATAAAGTAATTAATTTCATAAGAGTTATACTTTTGTTCGTTCAACCCTCGTAACTACTTTTATTCTTTGGTATGCTGCGATTAATATCCTATTGCCTTTTCCTCCTCATCTAAATAATGCATTTCGAAATTGCCACTACTTATAAGATTAAATATTTAAAATGAATGTCTAAATGTTTTTATTTTCTTATTACTTATACTATTTTAGTAATTTTAAATACATTCCACATGATTAAATCATAAGAAAAATTAAATTGAAATGAATTCCGCTTTATAAGTGAATTAGAAATTAAATCGAATGGTAAAACAAATAACTGTAATGGTATTTTTATTCGTATATTGAGCCTATGTATACTGCATAATGTCGTCGTGTTTGTCCATTTCATTATCTATTGACAATAATATTGAATATCCGAATATCACTACATATTATAAAATAAAGTCCTCTGTCAAGTCTGTCCGTCTGTCTGTTCGCGATAAGCTCAAAAACTAGTGAACGGTTTTTCATGCGGTTTATCAGTAGATAAAGTAATTCATGGGTTGCAACTATACTTAAATGAAAAATAATAGTTCAAAGTGTCGATTACTGTTAATTACTGTAGCGTATGAAATACTATGGTTTTCTGTTTTTAATTCAGTTTACTTTCTCAGGTTCCGAACGCCTATGAGTTGTACATTTCGGCATTTTGTGCATCAGGTGATACACATGATGTGAGGCATAACAGTTTGAAATGTTTATTAAAAATAAGCAATAATCAATTTAGAATGCGACATTTTCTTGTCAAACAAATTTGTAAATAAATAGTAAATATAAAGTATCAAGATCGTTCAATCGCACAAGGAATGAGACAGCTATCGTACGTTTATCTACTTACTAGCTGAACCCGCGGTTTTGTTCACGTGAACTAAAAAATTCGTTTTATATTTTGTTACTTGTGTATTTTTTATTTTATTACATGTCCTCATGTAGATAAAAAATGTAATTGTGGCTCAAATACAAAAGCTCCACTTATATCATTGCAAATTAGTAGTAGGCATTCCGATTTTTAATAATTATCAATACCATTAAATTCATTTTAACTATTTAAAAAAGCACTGTAAGAGAACGTTTTGTCCACATAATTTATTATAATATTCATAACTTTTTTTTATGGCAACTTAGTCAAATATGTATCAAAGTTTAGCTAAAGAATACATATATAATTATAACATAATAATATAAATCGGTTAAGCAGTTCTTTAGTTATAAGTTGCAAACGCAAACAGACTGACGCAGAAACATTTAAATTTAGCATTGTATGTAAGGTAATAGTAATTGTTAAATTAAATTTATGTCTTGTCAGGAATATGTACTATAATATTCCTTGTACCGTACAGATTGATAGATGTTTTATTCCCACTTTACGAGCATTTAAAGATATGTCAGAGATTTTATTACCATGGTGACGTGTTTTATTGCCAATAATATCTATGATCTTGTAATTTTCATCAGTCTGCATCAATATAATTTATTGTTGACATACGTGGATATTTAAATATTTTTCAATATATAATCAAATATGTTGAACATATTTCATCGAAATTAAACTGAAAGATTAAAATTAAATTAAAACTAAATTTTCATTAATTGTCATCACGTTAGAGTTTCTTTGTGATAACTACCCACTTAGTATTTCATGAGTTAATAAAACTTAGACAATTTTATAAACAATAGATCAGATCTAATCCCAGCTCACAAATAAATACAGAAAAATTAAACATTAGCAACATTTGAAATAATAAAGTTTATTTCCATTTTAGTTAATATTCCAATTCTTGAATAATTCCAATTTTGCAATTTGGATGTCTCCACGTTTTATTTCAGTGAGATAAAACCCTAATGATCATAATAATCTATCCCAAAGATAGTAACTATTTACGAAAGTATCACCATTTTAAAATTAAATTATAACTTTGATTTGTATTAGCAAAATTTGAAATATGACTAATATAATTATTTCAAATTTTGCTAAATCAAATAAAATTGCTGATATTTTTTTTTATTATTAGTTTCTAAATAGTTTTTCATTATAAGCGTCCAGATCACGATTTAATGAGATTATTGATAACGGTTTAATAATTATAATTTCATTCTCCTACTATAATTTCAACTCCTCGTTGTGGATAATTTAAACAATAAATAATGCAAGTAAAGTCAATAAACGAAGATTGCGGATATCTTCTCAAAAAAGAGCGTGGAAACAAAAATAACACTTTAATAAATTATTTTTTTTTTTAAATAAGTACCATCTGAGTTTTTTCCCAAGCAAACGTATATCCTAATCTAACTATATTTTGACAACGTGACTGCTCTTAATGTACAACATCCAATTTAATACGAAGTATACTTTAATTCTTAGAGAATAATTCTATTTTTAACAATGACATCAATTCCTTATGAACTAAGCATAATCGTTTTATTCATATATCTATATACTATATAAAACTATTCAAAACTATATCTAATTAGCATATTAGAATTTTTGTTTCCTCAATCCTACTCAAGACTGACAGACTGTTTCCTAAAGACTACCGTTTTTTTTTATTATTTCGAGACATGTTATCGTTCTAATGTACAAGGTACTATATTTAATGATCATCAATACTGGAAAGGTGCACTTTTAAATCGATGAATGTTTAGCAAATATTTTAAAAACATTATAAAGATTTATATCAAGACGGCGGAGGGGTTCACATAATGAAAATAAATATTAATTAAAGAGAAATATCACAGGATGTGAAAATCTACAGTTTGGGTAGTCATACTGGATGTATTGTTAAACGTGAGATACATTTGCTCTTTGGCTTACAGACATTTTACAAACAGTATAATACTACAAGACTGCGATTTCGTTTGTGTTAAATTTTAATACTTAGTACTTATGACAGTTTTTATTATTCAAAGAGAATATGTCTTTCAATTGGTAAAGTGGTTTTCAGAATCTGATCAGTAGTATATTGATTAATTCACGGGTAAGCAAACACATATTTTCTCTTTATAGCGATATAATAGATATGTAATTCGAAATGTAGGCTTCAATGGCATCTTACCTGATTAGTAAGTGCCAAATATTTTAAGCTCTACTGTGTGTAAAATGGTAAGTGTTCTGAGGAACTTTTTGATACGTTATCAAACCGTACCAAATTCGCAATTTCCATTCATCGCTACATCCCTACTTAAAATTGCGACAAAATGAACGTTTTCTGGAACCTTCCGGTTACGTACGCTGACGTTACAATTTGGGTCGCCCAGGGATATAACATGGGACACTACTATGTTCTCATATTAGTTTTCCGGAGTCAAAAATCACGGGATTTACGCCACTCACATGAAAGAGGACGCATTTTGTTTCATGAAATAAAAATGTTTGTAAGACAAAAGTTATTGCTGTTCGAACAATGACCAGAATAACGTAGAAGCAGATGAACAATACCAGTAATACGGTGAACAACCTATTAAGCTGATTTATAATTGCACGAAAAGTAGATTGCTTGAATATAACCTCATTAAAAACATGATCAATTACTTCGAGAGTAAATTAAAAAAATACAAATAATTTTATACCAAATTCAACTATGATTGGCCGATACGTTTGATTATAAAATGGTAACAAGCTGATAGACGAACGGAGCTATCTTCGTAATAATAATATTAATAAGAATTCATAATAAAAAAGTTATCTTTCCAGTATCAATAAAATACCTATCCCTAGTATTAAAATATGCCTAATATATATTTACAAGCATTGCAATTTATTATAACATAACATAATCGTTGCAGTTTATGATAAAAATTATTAAGACTAAATAATGACATTAATATGTAATATTTAATAAAAAAAAGGCTCTAGTTTGAAAACTAGTGATGTTCATTTGTACAATGAATTGTGATATAAAAATAAGAAAAAAAAATTGTACGTGATATCAAGGAATGATAATAATGATGTTAAACACAGATAACGTAGATTAGATTAAACTGCCAAAGTAATACACACAGTATAATTAATTTACTTTTGCTATAAATTACTTTTGTACTAATGCATTTATTAACTGTATTTAAAGCACCAAAGTTTGATTGAACTCTTTTAAAGTCACCCGTATTCATAATAGAAGAAAAATGTTATATATTTATTGTATTGAAATTTCAGCTTTTACTTCATTAACCCAGCGTTCCAAATACTTTACATCCCAAGACCCGTAACCAACCCCAATTGTAAAGTGCTTGAAACGCTGTGATAATTAAGCCAAGTAAATACCAGGCATGAAAAAAATTAAGATTTTCAGAATGAATTATTATTGAACGTAATAAATAAAATCAATTTAAAGTCAATATAAAACAACCATATATCTGAAATTAATCAAAGACCATTCTCGTTATATCCCAAATATTAAAAGAGACCGTATTTACAAAAATAAAAAAGTTCCAAAACTACTTACTACAGCTGTTCTTTTCCAATGTCATTTTTCATTGTTGAAAGAAAATTATTATAAAAATTGAATGATGATTTTAAAAGTCCAATCAATACTAGAAACTCGTTAAGTTTATATCTATCGCTATCGATTTATTGTATTTTAAAAAGAGGTATCACGGTTTTATTTTATATGAAAATAATACTGATATCATATGATGAGGTTATTTAATACAGTTAAAATTCACTCCAATAATCGTAGATGTGGTACGAAAAGACAGTACTATTATGTATTAACAAAATAGATTAAATATTTTCTCAAAACTAACTACTTGTTCCAAATGTCCAGTGAAAGAAAGTAAAATCTCTTAAAAAATAATTATATTGGTATTAGAATGGGACAAAAAGCATATTAAATAACGAGAGAGAAATACGATATATAAGTTACAAAAATAAATATATCATCAACTTCTCACCCTTATACCACCTAAGTAGGTTCAGTACATCATGTTTTCCTCTTCCTCTCTCCTCTGCCAGACATCATCTCAGCAGTTACACCTTTTATAGACATATAATATTTCACAAAATCCATCCACACGCTCTTCGGTCTTCCTCTACTCATATATCCATCCACTTCTATACTCAAAACTTTTCTTGTTACATGACTTTCATTTCTTTTCATAATGTGACCGTACCATGGTAACCTATTACTCATCAATTTCTCTTCCCTAATTCTTCCTCTGATATCCTCATTCTTAATCTTATTCATTCTGGATACACCACACATCCATCTTATCATTCGCATCTCTGCCACATGTAAACTTCTTTCATGCATCTCTTTCGTAGCCCAGCACTCGGATTCATATAATACAACTGGTTTTATTATAGTTTTATAGACCTTCCCTTGAGTTTTAATGGCATTCGTGACTCACAAACTACCTTAGACACCTTTCGCCAATTTATCCGCCCTGCATTTATCCTATTCCTCACACCCTTGTCTATATATTATATATGGAATAGGCTGGTAAGGCACAAGGTAGCGGGAATATGTTGAATGCGAGCAGACCAACATCGATCGTTGGAGGAGACCACTGTCCAGGAATTGATATTTTTGACGAAATAGATGTATACATGCATTACTGATTCTGTCCTTAGTGACTGTAATGATTTTGATGGTTTTGCAAGTATTTTTTTTGGATTATATGACGTCACAATGGGGTGTATATCCTGATTATATGATATCAGTATTAATTTTAAAGATTAAAATATCACTCATCCCTAAGTACCACGCGTGTCGATTGTCGTCTTAAGTATGAACGTAGATGTTATGCTTTCATGTTCTTAAGTTGTTATAACTGGATTCGAATTCTGCGTGTCGGTCTCGTGCAAAACGTTTTTTTTTTTGTATTTATTTTTTAATGAATTTACGTACAAAAATATATTTGAAAAAATATGCTTTTATTTATATCAATCTTTCCCTGGAATTGTCTGATTGATTATCGTACGGATCTACTTTGATTACAAATGTTAACTGTTAGTGAGGTAATATCTGAGGTTAATATTCTTATTTATTAGCATTATTATATATATTTTTCATTCAATTCCAGTTAAAGATTATAATATTATCTCTGTTCCTTAAAATTAATCAACTAACGTATTTACAAGCTACTCGTTTGACTAGAGTGATTCATCGCAGAGTCAGTATCAAGTACCGATTTTCCTTATATCTATCTTAAATACATCATGTAGCCATTACCCATTACCTATGCTTATAGCGTAGTGATACTAATTTAAATTAAGTACAGCGGCATACGCCATTCGTTATAAGAACATAATTCTGCTTATTCATATATGTATTGAGGTATTCAGGAACAATTTTTTTTTTCATAGTAGTACCAATAAGACTTATTATAATTTTTAAGACACGATCCATGACAATGAATGTAAGCGGAACGTAATTTCAATTGTATTTTTTTCTATTAGATGATTTGAAGTTTTCGGATTTATTAAAAAATTAAGAATGATAATTTCTGTTCTAACATTTCTTCAATTCTTCAGACAACCTTCGGTTCATGATTAATAAATTAAATATTAGTTCACTAAACCTCGAACTGAGTATATATTGCGTTATGACAAACAAACAGCGAATATACTGTAAATATATAGATAGTTGACATACAGACACAAAACGGATGTACGGTGATCGAACCCGCAACCTTTTTTCTCAATTACTATTGAGAAACCCACATCCCTCGAACTTCTGTGAAAAGCGTAACTGTGTAAAATCTATGATAAAAACCGAATGAACGTTTTGCTTTCAGGTCAAATATACAGGCTGTTCAACTATCAACAATGCGTTGCGTCACATAAAACAACCACCTTTGTACATTATTAAAAATATACGATGTCCGAAACTGTAAAAAAGTTTTCAAAGTATACTTCACATGCTATTAATAGCGGTGGTATTTTAAATGGGTGTAAAGTGTGTATTCATTTTACAAAATTGTTATACAGTATATTTTTAAACCTTTTTACAATTGTAGTGAATCGATAACATAGTTTTATAATATTCCTGGCGGTATGTTCTATTCAAACTGATTTAATGAATCACGCCTGATGTAAAATAGGTGTGTACCTAGGCTCTATGACAGGAATTAGAGATGAAACGCACATCATGTCACAGTAATTTATACAGTAATAAATACAGTATCCGGCATTTGATTTGACAGGTCGCGAAGAAGAGTGAGACGTGCGGTTAAGATCGGATTGCTTCGGTTTTGTAAAGCGTTCTCTCTATCGCACAGCGCAATGGCTACCATAGAAAAAGATGCTATACGAAACTGCACTTAGTTTTCTATTTCGGTTTCCTCGCTCACGTGTCAAATCAAAAGCCGGGTACTGTGGATTGTATCGAATTTACGGATGTGCGATCGTAATTCCGAACACTAGAGCCGGTTAGTTAGTTTAGTACAGTGACCTATGAATCAGTCGGTTAAAAATCAACTTTACTCAAAAAGTAACTATTCATATTTTTCAACGTCTTTCTGAGGTGATTTTTTTGTTTGGGGTAGTAGGCTTCTGCCTTGAAAGTAGCAAAAGTGCTTTCATGGCATTTAGAACAAGAAAGTAATTTTCCTGATTTAATAAGTGCCTTCCTTTACTTACAAAGTGTACTTAATTTGGGTTGAGTTTAATTGGAGTTCAGGGCAGAATATTAATAAGTGTTAAGAAATTAAGAAATTAAGAAAAAGAAATTAAGAGCGCTACAAAATATGTAGGTAGTCTTTAAATATATGACAACTAGTGGGCCCGGCAGACGTTGTCCCGCCCTAATTATAAAAAAAATCCTTGATAAATTAAATACCAAAACGTGCCCCATGAACCACTTTGTCTATTGGTGAAAACCGTATGAAAATCCGTTCAGTAGTTTTTGAGTTTATCGCGAACAGACAGACAGACAGACGCGGTAGGGGACTTTGTTTTATACGATGTAATGATAGAGAAGAAAAAAGATGAGTTTCAAATTTTTTTAAATAATTTGAAATTACCATTTGAATTGAATGAACTGATGTCGCTAAGAATTGAAGAAATTGAAAGGAACATTATTTTGTTCGTGTATTATGGAGAACTAATGGCAATTGTAACTAATTTATATTTTTAAATAATTATAATTATAAATATTCAATAAAGCCATTATGATTTATGGATGATGTTATATTTAAAGCTTTAGAAATCATTAGGTACTAGAGAAAATATAACATTATTTCTTGAAGCATCGTGCGTCTGAAATTATTTACATACTTATTATCCTATATCCGAATATTATGGAACATTTTTACGCTGATAGCGTTTCTTATACTAACCTAAATAGGTATGTGTGATTGTGTCGTTAACAATATAATTTACATATAACTACAATTATACAAGTTAAATTAAATTAGAATTCTATGCGATTTTTGTTTGTATCAAGAACTAATTATTTGTTATTTAAATACTAAGGAAGACGTTCATTCGTCATTGGATGCACAATATTAAGTAGGCTTATATTTCGTTTCTAAATAGTATCTCCAAAATACAAAACAAGGCTCATATCCTGCCGTTACATAGGTTTGAACAAAATCTTTAACAGCCTTTTCAAAGTCGGTGTTTTGATATTTGAACAAGGGACATTTTTATGTTTTAGTAAATTTTATTTTTGAGAATATAATCGACATCAACTCTGCTGTGACTTGGAATTCTTATTCATGCAAGATGAGTTAGTTCGTTTTAGCAAAATATAATCAAGGAAGAACATTTACGTAAGGTGTATAAGATTATGCACTTTGACCATTTTTCTGATGGAAGATGGTTTTTTTTGTTGATTACAAATACTTTCAAAATAAACTATAGATTGTTGTAAATATCGTATTCGAAATATTATACGCAAAATCTGTGATATGTTGAACGAAATGAAAGTCTAATTAATGTGGGAATGAAACACATATGGATAAATCGTTAAAAAATTTGTAGAAGGAAGGAAAAACATTAAAGAGTTATAAAACGATAAACTAATGAAAAATTTCGATAAAGTTATCTGATATTTTAATTTTGAAATCACTCCGTCGATTAATTTCTTGTTGGAATTATATTGAATCAAAAATTATTACAACATAAAAATGCCGTTAGTAATGTGTCAACCCGATTTATGCCTTGTTTAGTATAAAGTTTTGTTCAAAACCTTTGAGTAACCAACAACATAAAGTAATAATTTTTGACTTGAATTAATCACAAGTTTACTAAATATATGTTAACAACTACATCTATGATAAAACAGTGAAAATCCCCAGCGTAGGCTAGCTGGTTGTATCCCACTGACGGGAGATAAATAATTTAATTTTTAAATAATGTCAAATCAAATGTTACAATAGTAGTGAGTAACATGGCAAAAAAGAATCTACTTTCAGGTGATTAAAGTTATTTATTTTCTTATATATCTAAGTGAAATGGCATTGGTTGCTTGTTTACTGGTTGTCTATAATGTTGTAATTTTATTCTATCCTTTTAAATAATCTGACGAGAAAAGTAAATTCAAGGTCAGTGATGAAAATCAAAATTCCTCCAACAGCCGCTGTCGGCTTGCAAATTCTGTGCCTAAAGTAATAATCATTTCTGGTCTGTATTAGTTCATCGATGGATTCAAACCGCCTCCGAGTCTCACCACTTGACCTTGTTTACTAGTTACTAAGTAACTAAAAAGGTAAAGAATTTATGCGTACATCCGATTCCAATATGCGTACTATCAAGAAAATGATCGCGTCCAGTTCGGGTAACGAAGTTCTATCATCTCGATATCCCTTATCATATCTTGTTACTATTCTAATCATAACGGAATCGTCACCATCTTTTGTTATCTGAATATAATGATTAAAATCCGATACTAATAAATAATTTCTACAGAATAAAAGTATTAATTTCTAGCCAGAAGGGTTGATTGATAAAATATATTAAAAAAAAATTCACACATACAATTTTCTAATGTATAATAAAGCTCAAATAGCTCCTATATTAATAATCTATTCCCCATATAGTATTTCTCTTAAGTTAATAGGTACTCTACGGTGTACTTGTTTATACTCTTAAATTCGAAGCATCGGGATCCCAATTCTTTTAGGAATATAACATTTTTTGTGATGTCTAATGTGATCAGAATCATTTTAAAGTAAAAGGGTATTATTAATTAAATTATAAATCATTTATTAATTTTAAATTGACATAAATAATATCCAGAACGTTTCTAATTACTATGATTTCGCATCAGTTCAAGCTAGAGAAAGAAAAAAATTATAGATAACAGATGACTTTATTATAGAGAAAAAGATTGTTCAAGTATTGCGTAAGTAACATAACCAAAGGGGTTATGTTTTATTTATTTTTGATGATATACAAGACGGGAATCTGAATAGCATAATGTCAGGAATATTTACTCTTCTTTTTTTTTAATTTGTAAAGAATCTTGCGGCAGTTCCTGTACAAACTATGGCATTAATTGGCATTAGTATAAGAAGTTTAAGAGATAGTTTTAAAAAGATACCGCATGCAACGGTGGTAGAATAGAAGGAAAGAAGTTTAAAGAAGAAGGTGAAGATATATTGATTGTAAGAGAGAGTTTATTGTTTGTTGGTTGGCAATAATATATTGGTGGTGACTTAGTTGTGTTTGTCACCAAAGGATGACTTATAGGTATTTTGATAATTATTTGTAAGTTCTTATAAATCACATTTTAAAGTTAACCCTGCCATAGTTATAATGCCCTTATGGTGTAAGTAAGTAGGCATATTGCGTTATGCAGAAAAGATCAAAATTATTTTGATTATATTGCTGCAAGATTATATTTCCTTAAATTGCGAACATTTCGATTTGCGATGTTCGCAAATTGTGACTTGAATTCTAAAGATCATGTATTCGTCTTAGTGTACCGTTAGGAATATAGTTTTGATTATCATCTCCGAGGCGTTTATTCATTAACATATTAATGTAGATGTGTAAGATGTATTATATGTATGAAATTAAAGATAAAAAAAATCGGATAGTAACGAATGAATCTGGTCACAGTGAAACATCCCAAAAACCTTAAATTAAATTAAATAAACTGATTAGATACACATAATATATTATTATATGCTACATACACGTATATTTTCTTAGTAACACTTTTTTTTTGGATTTTTTTATATTTTTTTTCTCTTACCTAAAAGCATTAAAATTTTATTTTAATGTCATATATGCTGCATCTTAATTAACAATTTTTTTTATATTTTTTAATTTTTTTTTATGAATTATTACAAGTAGTTCATCGTATCACACCTTACCCTTTTGGGTCAGGATGAAAAGTTTTATACAATTAAAGTAATATTTTATTTTATGACTAGGTATTTAAAATGTAAACAATCCCTAATTAGGAATCACACCTCCTCTTATTTTTAGGCAGGCCAAAGGTAATTTTTTTTTGGATTTTTTTTTCGTTTTTTTCTATATAATTAAGCTAATTTACCACTTTACACAATATTTTACATCTACTAAATGCCCAGATCGCGGAGTTATTCTTACTAATATGTATGTACAATGTTGTTATCATATCACTTATTAATAGTGGCTTAAATTTAGTTGTTTAAAAAATCTGGTCTGCAATTAATATTTCTTGAAAAAAAAAACGTTCTAAAATCATAATATTTTCAAGCTCTTAAGGGTGCTTGTATTGAGTAGTTTCTAAACGTCTGCTTTGCTAAAATGTTACGTCTATAAGCGAATTAAATAATTCTATTTAGCGGTGATTGAAAACAAAACTGAATCAAAAATGTCGGATGTATGCAAATAGCAAAAATTTGTATTATTAGAGCCGAAAGGCGTTCTATTATTTGTGTCGTTTGGCAAGCTTTGATAATGAAAACTCAGGCAATAAATCTGTTTTTAAGTGTATTAGATTATTTTTTAACCGACTTCGAAAAAGGAAGAGGTTACTGTGTTCGGTTGTATGTTTTTTTTTTAATGTAGGTTAATCGATATTTTCGTCAATTGTGAACCGATTTTAATGATTCTTTTTTTTTAGAATTGGGTATTTAACAAATAATTTTGAGAACTTATTATGTTTAGCAAATAGTATAGATGATATCTCTTTCTGTTGTGGTATTTAGCGTTTAGTAGCCTAATATCTGGGCAATAATCTGTTCGATTAACTATTTAATAAGGTTCAATTAATCAAGTTCAGTAACTAAATTTTAAATAATACGGTACGTGTGAGTTTTATTAAAAAAAATCAATTACTGAAGATAGGTCATTCTTTTTGTAATACCTTTTAGTGTTAACACTGAATTGCTTGTAATTGTAATAAAAAATATAATATTCCAGTACATCATGAATGAATAATTCCAGGATATGCCAAAAATGGTGTCCTTTACCAATCATCAAGAAAATTCGAGCAAGTCGCCAAGATAATCATTCCAGTCTCAATCAGATGTGTGATATTCTGATGCACTAACTTTGTGTAGCGTATTTACTTAGCGGTAAAGGAAAATGAAGAACTCAAAAGCCATCTACAGCAAAAACTGTATAATTTAACTTCTCAAATTTTTTTTTTGGGCCGCAATAAATTGATACTTTTAGACCTAAACGCAAACGTGAATCGAATGTTTATTAAAAGGAAATGATCAAAACGCAATGAAATTATTAACAGTAGAACTGAAATTTTCGAGTTCTCATGCAGACCAGAATTATTTATCACATATATAATTACGATTAACATTATTAACGACTAATTCACAGCTGCGCGTTTAATTAAATAATAATTAAAATTTGCATTTCGACCGGAATCTAAATATAAAAAAAATAGTAAACTTATAAGTATGTTTTACTAAAACTGTAAATATCTCCACAGCCAAGCTTTGACTATAATAAATTTTTAAATTTTGGTTAATCACAAATCGAGAAAATTTATTTATACTTGTTGCTATGGAAATAAAGTAATTTTTATTGCAGAGAGTATATCAAATTCAGGAACTTCGCATAGCGTAAATAAGGGGTAACTATGAGAAAGAGCGAATAACATAAAATTTTACCAGTCGATTTACTGTTTAAATTTAGTCCTTAACGACAATTACTTATATACATAAGTGCCAGATATTTCAACAAGTAATTAATTATAGGAGAGAATAATAGTAAGTAATATTATTTTGTACTAGGTACAGTTAAATCTAGTGAAATCGATTTTTATTCTCTGTTGGCTTTCATTGTAAAATCTGTTGAGAAATAAGGTAAAGCATCTTCCATTTTTTTTATTCTTGATAGGTGTGTTTTGAGTTTAACCATTAGTGCCCCTCTCTCATTTTTTTCAAATCTCGGATTTCGACTGGACTATTTAAAGTATAGGTAATTGTCATCATGTTCGTAATTGCGATCCAGGTAATGCGCTGCTTTATTAAGGCCACTTGACTTCTTTTTCATTCTATTCTAAGTATTAGCCTGCGTTATAAATATTGATTGGAAGTTTTATTGGTTTTGGTTTGTACAAATTAAGTAGATAGATTACATCTTAATTTTGTCTTTAATGTTAAATTAAAAGAATTATTTTTATTACGTTTATATATTTCCCTTTGCTTATGTCACTAAACCTGTTTATCGCTAACACAAATACATACATTTGATAGAAAGAAAAATTTTGAAGATGTTTTTTGTTTATTTGTTATTGTTTATATCACGATTATAATCCTTAATAAGTAACAATGCCGGCTTATGTCGTTTTGTCTAATAGCTTAATTTTACAATATTTAATTTACATCATTATAGTTACTTATTTAGAAGCGAACTTTACTGATAATTATGAACGAAAAGAGTAAAAAGGCAAAATTAGAAATAATAAAAAAGTGGTATAAACTAAATTAAATCCTTTGATGAAAATGAATATTGATTATGAACTTAAAGCTTTAAAATATATTACGCGAAGTAGAGATGCTCTTATGAAAATAGTTAAAATTGATAAGATAATAATAAGGGGACAGGAAAGTTTAGATGAAAGTATTAAATTAAAAATTGAAGGAAATATTGCAATTGATAACCACAGTAAAGACAAAATTACATAAGATCTTTAAGATTACAGCGATGTTAAATCTTGTTAATTTTAATCTAAATTTAAATAATGAATATGGTATTCATTTCCAAGATGCATTGAAATAAATGAAGTACCTTCTCGCATATTACAGAGATATTAAGGTAACCATGTGCATAAATAACGTTACATATACTATTACTTGTGGTAAGCCTGATTTTATTAATCATAAAGCGGGTGAAAACATAACCTGCCAACTAGTAGACTCTAAACAATGTATTGGAACGCTTTGTTGTCATTATCTTGAAGTAGATATCAAGAACAAATAACCTCATACATTTTCTATGAAACGATGCTCGAGAAGTTCATATATAGCAACTTAAATTAATCGTTTATTAAGATTATTTTATTATACAAGAGATTGAAAGTTACTGAGGTAAACCAGAGGAATTACATTTCGACTATTTACATAAGAGACTATCTCGTTACATAATTAAAACTTTTAATACTTGTTAAAATATAACATTATCCTAATATGCTCAATATTTAATTATTATCAATGCACGTGGTCCTATTATCCACGAACGATCAAATACATATATACTAATATATTATTGAATATATACACAATATATTATGTAAGAGAAGGTGTAATCAAATAAACCACATCAGAGGCCTGTTCCGAAGCGATTATGTAATTATTTAATGTGCCTTCAAAAGAAACTAAGATATCTGTTTAAAATGGTATTTAATTTTATATGGCATAATTTCTAAGACTAATTGTTGGGTGCTGCTATTGTTTATGAGTTTAATGAAATCTTTTCACAGCTCCACAGAAAGAGCAATTATATCCACGTAAAATTATCTTTTGGCATTAAGGCATCCCGCGCACTGAGCAGCCTGATTGCAGTAGTCAGGGCTTGACAGCCTAAGTATAAAGTGTCCAGATTTTATAATCAGTCAACGGTTAGTTGTGAAACTTCGTTCGAGCGATATAAACGTAGAATAAGTTGTACATGAGATAGGGTTTCGTAAAAAATTAGTTAAAAAATTAAATATAGGATTCATCCCTCTTGTGGAACGTTTACTCAAAAGGTGTATTATATAGGTGTAATAGTTGCTTCAAAGATCTTCAAAACTGCTAAGATACTCGTATATCACAAATTGCTTTCCAATTTATAAATTCGAATTACATTTTAGGAGCACAAAATACACGTGACTGCGTACATACTGAAGGCATTCATATACTCTCATCTTAGCTATGGTTGCGGTCAGATAACTGATTGTCTTGCAATCAAGCGTGTTCGGACGGCTGCCTAGTATGCAGGAGGCCTAAGAGTTGTAGTTCCTCTTGAACCTTGACGATGTACTCACCGACATTACGCTGATTTGAAAGTGAAAGCAGTTCAACAGATTATTGTACTAAAGCATTTTTATTTTATATACATATTCTAAATTGTTTTTTTTTTCTTTATTTCCTTTGATTTATTTTATACAAAGAACCTACTGCTTCTATTATATTATATTTAACGATTATTCATAAATGAGGTTGTAACATAATTTTACATAGACCACCTATCGAAGTGTGAGCTGAAATTCCATGCATTTTACCCGACACTCCAGTAATAAATAGACACTTATTAAATACACTTACTAAAAAGAGACGTCTAATAAACATCAACGTTGAAGCCTTTCTTAGCTGCGATCGGCAGGCGTTCTCCCATCAAGTAGGGATTATCCACCTAGGAAGGAAAAAAAACCTTTTCAATAACTACTTCCTTGAAAGAGGTGATTTAAGTTGCCATAGCACTAAAGATTGCCCATCTTCGTAATTATAATAACAATATAAAGAAATTTAGGGTTGAATTTTAAATTAATCTATCCGTATCTTGAATCCTATCCTTCTTCTAATTGCGTATGCTACAAGAGAGAAGCGATAGTAGAAAACGTTATAATTACATCGGCTTTAAAATGACCAAGCGTGGTAGCTATAATGTAACCAAATTATGATGTTATGTTTAAACAAATGTTGTAGTTTAAATCTGGTATTGTGCATATGAAGACAGTACTGCCTCTACTTTGCTCATTAGTTAGTACATTTACCAAATCCGGTTTGCTCTTATGAAATTAAAAAACGAGAAGAAATGAGAAATCATTGCCAATTCCAGATTTTTAAGGTCTATCGTAGTTGAAGCAATACATATTTTACCATTTTTTCAAATTCACATTTCCTCGATTATATTTACTGATGTCATCTAAAGTTGTTGGTATAATTTTTGTCTAATAAACATTATTCGTTTTTACTTACGTCAGGCTTGTATTTCTTGGCCACTAAGTTCTTATGGTGTTCGGCGAAAGATAAACCCATGTTGGAAGAAGTATCCGGTGGGCAGCTGAACATATGTTCTCCGTCACACATACAACGCTGCGCCAGCTGATATTCCCGACTGAATGCCGCGGTGTTTTCAAACTCGATGATACAGCCCTGTTCTTCTGTAAAAGCAAAATCTATATGCCATTTGTACTTATTTAAACGTTAACTACAGTGAGAACAAGCTAGTATTTAAATAGCAAGGTGTATGCGGTAGGTATACAATCTTTTTCTCTTTTGTTTGTCAAATGTTTTTTTTTTACCAGTAGCTATTGATGATCTTTAATGTCATCAATAAAAAAAAAATGGGAACAGTTTCTGAAGTGAAACTTCTTATGAGAAGGCGTTGAAATTCTGATCAGCAACATTTTTGTGTAACAAAAAGTGGTGGGGGTAAACACTGTGTCAGGAGGAGTGTTGAAAACACCGATTCTCGTACGATCATCAAAGTTAAGCAACGTCAGGCGCGGTCAATACTTGGATGGGTGATCACTTGGGAACACCGTGTGACATTGGCTTTTTGTAGTATTTTTTATTTAAAATGTTTCCTTGTAGTAAGAGTTTCACTTCTATCGTGTGCCTTCACGACACACGCTGCTTCATTTAATTTTTTTTATTCTTAACACCTACGAGAATTTATTTATAAGTGTCTATTCGTAATACCTTTACAATTCTTAGATGAACCTATCAACATTTTTATGCTCTATTGAAAATTATAGTCAAGTCTCGACCACTGGACTATCAATAGTTTATTGTAAAAAGATATAGATTCAAACAGAAAAAACATTCAACAATTACCTGAATTACTACAGAAGGCAAATATCACATACAATTTTGGATGATATATATAAATAAACGAATCTTGAACGATAAAGTATATTGTTTTTCATTGTCAGAAAGCTTGCAAATCTGATTTATCTGTGTTACACTTTTTTCATTATTCAAAGTCCAAGAGATGAATGGATCACTGTAAGTACTGCGTCATTGCTAGAGTGAAGTGAAATAAATATTTGGACTGGTTTTTCAAAAATTTAAAACACTTAAATGATTTCTGTTTACTGTTGGTTAACATTACCAAATTTCTTCGAGCTTGGATTAAAAAAGAAACATACATTTAAAGTTCCGTCAGATAATTGAATGTAACTCAAGAAATATGTATATTTTTGAAGTTATACTTCTTTTGGCGCGTTAGGGAAAAATGATGAGAGTAAATTTTTACGATGCGCGCGCACACCGCCACGAAAAACCGATACCCTGAAGTCATTACGATGCGCGCGCACACCGTCACGAAAAGCCGATACCCTGAAGTCATTGCGATGCGCGCGCACACCGTCACGAAAAGCCGATACCCTGAAGTCATTACGATGCGCGCGCACACCGTCACGAAAAACCGATACCCTGAAGTCATTACGATGCGCGCGCACACCGTCACGAAAAACCGATACCCTGAAGTCATTACGATGCGCGCGCACACCGTCACGAAAAACCGATACCCTGAAGTCATTACGATGCGCGCGCACACCGTCACGAAAAACCGATACCCTGAAGTCATTACGACGCGCGCGCACGCCGTCACGAAAAACCGACACCCTGAAGTTAGCTATAGTCAACATTTTGTTTCTTTGTATTTGCTGTTTGTATTTCTTTGTAGTAAAACTTTCAATGTATTAAATACCTTTTTTCTATTGTTAGTGTCGTTTTTTCTACACACGTAGAATAAGGCGAGGGATAAAATTTTTGAAAAGATTTTTACCTTGTTACGCCATAGAAACATAACTTCTAACGCGTGTACACACACACTTTTTTTATGCACACAAATAATATTGGGGTATCCGCTGAGTGTTTGTTAATATAAGAAACGGCTGAACCAACTTTGTTGAAACTTTTATTGACAGATAAAAAACAATAATTTAGAGTTTTGTTTAAGTAATATAATTCAACTTTTAGATAGGAATAAGCAGTAATAATAAATTTCCGATTAAATCAGGAAAAGATGGCACCTAATAATTAGGACAGAACACATTGTTGCCATAAAATAACGTAAGCTGTGTTTTAACGTGAATGAAGTTTTAAGCACCAAGTTGTATCAACTAAATGAAAAATTTTACTGTTTGAAATAAATATTATGGTTTGTTACAAGTATATATTTTAGCTTTCAGAGCAGTCCGGGGACCTATTCTCTCGAATTAAAATCTACATAAAATAAAAAGTTTAGAAGGTAAAGCGAGTCTCAAGAAAACAATAAGTAATTACAAAATAATTGGCTTTCAACTGCAGATTCCGAATCACATCAAATTATTATGTAATTGGTGACAGATGTTAAGTTTGAAAGAGATCGCACTTAAATTAATATGCTATTTATTATAAGTTCTAGTTCACCGCAATACCATCATAATTTGAATTGAATGTTTGAGATACAAGTTCTATACAAACCTGTGTAGCCAACGGGACATGGGTTGGGAGGGTTGCAATAGGCAGGCAGCACTGCGTCCGTCTTCACCATCTGCCTATTGGGAACCATCCCTGAAGGTTGGAGTCGCTGTTCACCCTCGCCAGCTCCACCGGTGACGTACTGATGGCCCCATAATGAGCTGTATATAAATTACATTTTCTAATTAATTTTATAGTGTTTACGTATACTTCCTCCAAGTTTATGACGTATGATGTTTATTTTTCAGATACAAATACTCTTCAACACCGCATATTTGCTACCAACAATTAAGGTTTTATTCATTTTATCCTGTATACAATTATTGTTACTAATAAGCTGTAGATTACTATTAATTTTATAATGTCATACTGCTATTTGAAGGTTTAATTCATGTGTATACAGTTATATAAGACTAGGTGTTACTAAAATTCAGCAGAATATTGAGGAATATTTTTTGATTTCATTATAGTGAACGTTACTTTGCACTTCCGCCTGGAATTGATCGGCCGCTACCACGTGTCACTGCAGCAAACAACATTTGATTTTATTTGCAGAGGTATAGCTGTAAAAATTAAATCTGAAACTAGTAACAGAAAGAGCAATAGCAGTAAGTTACTAATGTAACTAAAACAACAAATTAAAAAGTAAAAAATGCGTTACTTTAGTTACTAATATTTCGCTCTTTCTATTACTAGCAAACGTTTTTTTGCTACAATAAGACGTGGTAACGGCCAATCAATTCCAGGCAGAAGTGCAAAGTAACGTCTACTATAATATTTAATTATACTATACATACATATGTAAGTCTAAGTATAGATGTTTATTGACCTGTGCTGCAAATACTCTTGGTCGCGCAGGCTGGGGTTCGGGTTGCCATCGATCAGGGAGTCGTAGTCGAGCTGCTCGTTCTCCAGGTCCTTGTTGGCGCGGGCCATCAACGACAGGTGCCGGTCGCTCGACGGGAACTCCAGGTAAGTTGACGCCGCGTCGTTGAACTCTTTGCCCATACGCTCTACAACTTCACGAAGCAAAACTTCCATTGAAATAGGACCCTGAAAAGAAGATTTTAGATTAATTTATTGTGCTCGTTGAGTTGCAGAGTGCGGTCATAAATAGGGAGACTGGTTAAATTATCTTAATTCAGGTTGCACTTTCTTCAATTTGTTTTTTGCATTTACTATAGATTACGAACTCGTAATTGTAGCTGGTGGCTGTCATTATTTAATTTTAATATTTAGGAATTTAAAATTGAACATCAGCTTTATTGGTATCTTTCGTCACTCTGGACTTCAGTCAGACCACAAATAAATCAATAATATTGAAAACAACATTCCAATATAATAATCGACAGGGCGCTTCCAAATAACAATTTGTTTAAGAGCTGAAAGTCCTTCATGTATCCGCGTTAAGACATTTTACAAAGAGCGCCAGCTGTGCGACCCATTTCCACACTCAGAGAACCATTAGGAATGAATATCTTCATAAATCGCGTGCTATCTCACCGTCGGATGTGTTCGAGATTATGCGATATTAGTTTATTGAATTGTACAGACAGACGTAACATTGATGTGGAAAAATAAACAGAGCCTTGGGGAAAATGAAGCGATTGACGTAGTTTTTTTCATAAATAGGGCTACCGCGTGACCTGATTTTTGGTCAATTTAATTCTTTTTTTTACTTAATGTGTACCTTCAACCTGATTGGTCACCAACACTTATGGATGCATACAAAAATACATGAAAATATTTCTGGAAGAACATAACGGGCAGCCCATTACACGTTCGAGAAAGTTCCGGGAGGAAATACCTTTGCGACCATTTAAATTTTAAGCTCTGAGGACAAGCTACCTGTCAATGGCAAGAATTTTCCCTTAGAATAAATCCCTTTCATTTTAATATCAGCTATTGACCTCGTGAACCAACACTGAACCGTAATATGAGAAATACAAAAGATACATTTGCAATTTTTACGTGTGAAATAACGGAACTTTGTATCTTTTATTTTGAGTAAGCGCAAAATTGAATGTTCCACGTAATCGCTTTCATAGAATGAATGACCAATTAGAAAGCCAAGTTTGTATTAATATCTTTTTCAAATTTTTACGACTGTCTGGTGTCTTATTTTATAAATAATAATTAATGAGTTATCCCAACACATAAGCTTTTGGGCTTTTAACAAAGTTGTTGCATACCTACATGTGTAGTATTATACATATAGTCGATGTAATATATTCTACATTTCTTTTAAGAGTAATATGTCTGGGAATATTTTTTTATTAACTTTTAACATTGAATTATTATGTCGAGATTCTTACATTTGCTTTTAAAGTAGTCTCTTCTCTTATATAAAAAATCGTCATATTGGACCGTCGACCGTATCGCAACATTCCGAGTGTTTTGTTGCGGAAGATATTATTTGCAAAAGATATATTCGAATTATTTATAGGTCAAGCAGGTTTTAGTGTCTGGAATTGACTCCTCTCTGTGCGTCCACTAAAAACGGTATTTTAACGTATAATGTATTCGAAATATATATATGTTAAAAAGATGTACCCGATCGAATTTCTTGCCGGTTCTTCTCGATGACTGGGTTGTTTCCCGAACCGGTGGTAGTTTTGACGTTCATAAGCGCCTTATTAGGGCCTAAACTGAATAAAGTATTTTTGATTTGATTTGATTTATAATTATATGTTTGTGCAAGTGCAAGTACTGATTTTGTATAATGGATTTAGGTATCGTTTCTTACCTTTGCCCCAATAGAACCATGGGGGATAAAGCCCATGGCTCCGGCGATGCTTATCACCATAATTAGCGCCGCGTGTAGAACCATGCCGTATCTGGAACGGGAATGTACCTCATCACTGCGTGCTAATATAATATAATATATACTGTATATCATAAAAGGCAGTAACAGCTTCGATCGTATCTGCTGACATGTATAACGGTTGGTACTGGCAATGGACCCCATTGTTTAAATTGTCACCATCATTTTTAAATTTTTTGGAATAATTCATAAATTTAGCATTGGGTCACAATACTTACACATTAAATGATGATATCTCCTAACGCGGTAATACGCTAAATCTAGAAATACCGGCTTTCAAATGGAGCTAATGGAATACCTATTAATGCTTGTCAACAAATGTTCATGTTAGGAACTTAAAAAATCCTTACCACTGCGTTATGAATTTATCATGACATTTTCCTACACTAAATCCATGCTGACTATATCCAAGCCACGTTGCATGACAAGATGCTCGAAACGCACATTGAGTTACTATAAAACTCTATTGTCTTATAATAATTACTAAATAAATATTAACTCACTACGTAGTGATAATAGAGAACATTATAGAATCCATAAAATATTGCCTAAAAATTAGTTTGATGAATACAATATACCACATACTGAACGTATCGGCGTGGGACTATGACCATTTGATGCAAAAAATTTCATATATGGTTCTATGTTACTTATTTTTTTGATTCCAATGACCCTTTGCCATTATTTTTTTCAATTAAAAGCATATTAATAAACACAGTGAAGCGGCCAGGTCTCGGCTAGTGTTTGAATATAGGTATATAAAATTTATATCGAAGTTCATATCACTGCTTATACACTTAAAATGGTTAGGATGTGTGGCGTACTTAAATTTTCGTAACCCTACCACCACTAGATCAATTGTTACACCTGCCTGCCAAATAGATGTATGGTGGCGCCAAGTCTGTTATAACTTTTTTTTTTAGTTTTATTTTTAGGAACCAATCTTCTAGATTATACTGCCAGTGTCGAGTAGGTAATTACAAATTTCTTGTGATAATTATAATGTAACAAGAGCCGCCCTTGTTATAATTTTTCAGGGAGATTTTGTGGTATCTCAGAATTCATGCTCCGTAGTATTATTTATCATCCACTTGTGTTTTTTTTTTTTTTTATTGATGCTCGGCAAAGTGACTGTACTGTGCCTGATGGTAAGCACAGTACAATCCAAAAACAATGGTGACCACCGAAAGATATACTATCCATCGCTGGTCGCCGCTGTCATGCCGGCCTGAAACTGCCCTCCCCCCCCAGTTGCTGGATATACACCGGCTGATCCCGGAACGCGACACGCCCATCGTGCCACTATAGCGGGTGTTCCACCTGGTGTACGGTGGTCGCGATCCAGTCGGGTACAGACACCCTACCACCCCGGGAAATGTTGTGTACAATAATCGAACTATATTACGTAAAGTGCCACCAATATTACAACATATACGGTGTTATTACAAAAAATTTAAATACGTATTGAACCCTGGCTTTAAAAATGTCTCATATTAAATGCACCGCGGTCGCTGATTGTTCGCCACTTGTTCTTTTGTCTCGCTTTGGTTACGTTAGTTTCGACTTGTGAAAAAGGATAACACGAACTTGCCTCGGGCGAGCGCGGTGTATTTATTAGGAAACTTTTTTAAACCAAGTATTTAATACGTATTTAACTTTTTTGTAATAGCACGGATAGAGTCAAATAACATAAGTTTATGAATAGAATATAAGCCTGTAATATATTAAAAAAATATAGTACATGGCGGACTAAGATCCTACCAAAAAAGTTTGTTGTAACTTATAAAATACAATTTATATTTTATGTAAAAGTTCACAATTCGATAGTTAAAAGTGTAACCGTAAATTTTCAATTAGTCATTCTTATTAAAAAAAAAACATCGCTATAGAAAATTTGCGACTGGCAACAGAGAATCAAAATCAATCATATCAAACATGACATAACATCATTGTTACTCTGTTTTTGTTTTGTGAAAAACAAGCCCAGTCCCATTGTGTGGCCACGCGTGGGCGTGCCGATCGAGATTATATCAAAATATTTTGGCCGCCGGCGTCTTTTGATCACATCGCATTATGTTTGTGAATGATTTAATTAATTAATTATTAACTTATTCTTTATGATACTTTTTTCACGTTCCGTGAATAGCTGTGGGAGTCTAC
The DNA here is from genome assembly GCA_036509395.1 of Antheraea yamamai. Classification (NCBI taxonomy): domain Eukaryota; kingdom Metazoa; phylum Arthropoda; class Insecta; order Lepidoptera; family Saturniidae; genus Antheraea; species Antheraea yamamai. Next base: position 16,699,542 of record AP028435.1, on the reverse strand, counting down.
GATGTTTATTGTAAATCGTGTATATTTACTTAAATTTTGTATGTATTTCTTGAATTGTTAATATTAATTAGAATGAAAACGACTTTATTTCAAAATTTGAATTCTTGAATTAAAGGAATGGATAAATTCGAAGGTTTAATAAGAAATCAAAATTACCATTTATACGGCCATCGTATATATATATAATTTTATACCACGATGGTAGCAAACAAGCATGCAGGCCGCCTGATGTTAAACGGTCACCGCAGTCTATGGACGCTTGCAATATCAGAAGTGTCACATGCGCGTTGCTAACCCTTAAATAACATATTTATTTTCCCCTTGAAGTATTCCATGCTGTAGTCTATAGTAGTATGCTACAGTGGGTCAAAACTAACATTATGACGTCACATGCGCTCGGGTTCGTTCAGGAGTTGTCGGTGGGTCTTGGGTAGTGGATTCTAAAATTATTTTTTATTTTAATATAATTTTTGAATTATTGCGAAAAATATAAATAAAAAATATAGTTTTGTTATAAAACTTATATATGATCTTTCCATTTATCACAAAAAATAATAATTCAAATACCTAACTGTAGATTGCTGTGTTATAATATATATTGGAACTTTTTTTTGTATTAAGCTTTTGGATGTGTTATGCCTGAGCCTGAAGTTAAGGCTATATTCAGACCGGCCAAAAAGATTGACGAGAACTGTGCTATTCTGTAGTTATATTATATAAATTAACTAGCGGACCGGGCGGACGTTGTCCTGCCTTGAAAACAAAAAAAATCCTAAAAGTCGATCGCAGCGCCACCTGCCGGGTCCAATTGTGAATCTAAACCATTCTCGAATCTCCACGAACACACACAAAAAATTTCATCAAAATCGGTCCAGTCGTTTAGGAGGAGTTCAGTCACATATACACGCACACAAGAAATATATATATTAAGATATAACATACGTCGTGTAGCTTCGACCTTATACTTGATACCCACACAAGAGTAGGTATATCTTATGTAATAGAAAATATGTATAAAAAAATTTAAGCTTTATTATTACTCAACCACAACGGTATAACCTATTCTGAGTTTAGAATCAATTGTAGTGTTCGATCACTCACAAATTCCCCATATATTTATCGTCATCAGCCTTTAAGATAACCACTGCAGGGCCATAGGCCTCTTCCCGAAGAAATGTATGGGTATAATCACCGCGCCAGCACACGACGTATTGGCGATTTCAAATTTTGAGAAATCACAGTTCTAGGTATCTCACATACAATATAAATAGTACTATAAGAACATTTCTCAAGTTTCCTCACGATATTTTCCTACACCGTCAGCCGATAGTGTTATCAATTGAAATTTGTAAATAAACGCGAATTCCGAAAAATTCGTTGGTATATGTCAGGTTTCGAACCTGCGGACACCGGATTGACATTCCGAACCACTAAACCACTACAGCTTTATATAGTACTAGCGGGCCCGGTAGACGTTGTCCCGCTGTGATTATAACAAAATAATTGACAAATTATATACTAAAACCTTCCTCATGAATCACTCTATCCACTGGTGAAAACCGCATGAAAATCCGTTCAGTAGTTTTTGAGTTTATCGCGAACAGACAGACAGACAGACGCGGTAGAGGACTTTATTTTATACTATGTAATGATACTAGCTTTTTCACTATATAATTTGAAAATAAAACAAAGCCTATGTTACTCGCTTTCTGTAGGTAATGGAATTTTTAAAATCGGTTAAGTATGTATCAGTTTATAATTTTTAGAAACAGAAAAGCAAATCATTTCTGTTTATATAAGTAGTATGAAATGTTATTTATCAGTAAAGTATATCTATATTAATAATTCAGTTATATCTTGAAATACAAAGTTGGAAACATTTATTGAAAGGTTTCCCTTTTCATTTAAGCTTAGAGAATGAAAGTTTGTATATTAACATCATAATAAAAGCGTAATGCATTTGAAGCTTAGATATTCCGTTTTATGTAAAGAGAATGTAAATGTTTTGTCCTTTAGTGTGTAGGCCTATCTACTGAATGCATACTGGCTGAGTGCTAGATAAAGTACCGGTACCGAAGCCCCGCTGTTAGATAAACATGATCCAGACATGGCCTAGGTTCTTAGGTGTATGCGTGCTATCCATTCACTAACGTTCATTCAAGCTTTCTACTTTCATAGAGTAGTTGATATAGAAAGGTATAGTCAGTTTAATTTTATAAAAGATCATGAGTTTACTTAATTTTAAAAATTGAGGAAATTTGATAAAAAATTACGAATTTTTGTACAATTTACTTCGATTATTTATTTATTTGGAACGTTTACTTTTATAATTATTTATTTTCATTAAACCTTTCAATAAATTTTTATTCTTTCTCGGATTTCTTATCGTATTATCTAGACTAATAATTTAGATTTCCAATAGGGGCTAAGCAGCAATAATAAAATTTACCTAACACAGGTAACTTAAAGTAAAATAATAGTAGAGGTTATGGAGAGGAGAAAATTTACAATAAAAAATATACATGTAGTTCAAATTCAATATTAATACAAAAAGCATATATTTCATAAAATAACAAAACCATCTTCCCATAAACAAAGTCACTGGCACCAGTCAGTATACAATAAATTCATGATGAGTGCGTTTTGGATAGCTAGAGATTCTCATTACAGTACTTTTAATTATACGTAATAGTCAGTATACGGAATGAAATAGCTTAGATGCGTATAAATTATAGTATAATATTTCTTGTAATCCACTATAGTTACGATGACAATTTTAATTAGTAGTTTATGAGGTAGGTCTGTGTGATGAAGCCGGCAGAGCGGAGGCACCTGACCGGCCGCGGTCGCAGAGGGCCCGTGGGCGGACGGTCTGTAAGGCGTCCGTGCGACCCACGCCGCGTATACCTTTCAACCAGGGTCATCACTTATCGATTCATTTACATTTTCACTAACAATTTAATATTCAATATTACGAAATATTTTACTTATATTTTTTTATAATTTTAATGTCTCATTGGGTACCTTTTTAGGACATTTTCGCTGAAGAAAATCATCGTTATGAAACCATGGCCAATTTCTAAGCACGCCTGGCTAACTACACCGTCAAATTGTAAATCTGTCGCAAAGCACAGATGAGTGCGTTATGGTAGCTGTACTTGAGAGTCAGTCGTCTAGTTTTAGCGTATTTAATATTTTAGATCATATCGTCCTTTACCACGCGAGGTTATGGTCAAACTCTAAAAGTTACAGTATTAAAAAAAAACAATTATATATCAAGTGGCAGTTGGCTAAGTTAAAAAATGGAGACTAACCGACAGTGGGTACCCGTCGATAAATTTTGATATGAAATTGGATAAAGGATCGACTATTCAATTTGCATTATCATTATAATGTGATTTGATTCTGATGTTTCCAGATATGATTTCAGAAATTCAACATGATTAGTAACAACGTATTTCGTCGTGGTGTCATCAGGACGTAGTAGGCCAGACTACTACTGTCAAGTCTTTTTTTTTCAAATTACACAAAAAAATAATATCTGTTGTGCGTTTAGATTTCACTCAAAAATAACGCGATTAATTTTTATGACATTTTTATAGGTAACGTGCTTATATTAATTTTTTTCAATCTAAAAATATTGAAATTATAAAAAAGATAGATTTATTTATTTATTCTCAATAGATTTTAATGATATTTTTAATGATATAATGACTATGTAATACAAGCCTCCGAAGACACTGCCAAAGTTATTAATAAGTCTAATTCATAAATAGTCAATAGTAAATAGTGTAATTCATAATTTTTGTTACATTTCCCACTATTTACATATTTTTCTATATATATATATTATAGCCATTGACAAGTTTTAGAGTTACTAATAAAAAACTTGGAAATAATAATTAATCTTATTTCCATACCTGAGTATTCTTATAGAAAGGGTTCTCATGCTATCTTTTTAATAGAACCGGGCACTAGGTGGCTCTGCAGTACATGAATGTAAATATTTATTACATCAATAATAGTAATAAATAGTAACAAATGCGTGCCTTTTTTAATGTAACCTTTTTTTCGCTATGAGACAATTTTGCAAATATGCTTCTATTATACATATTTTCCCCCGTTTATTTTCTTCAAGAATCCTATGGCAATTTTGTGTGAACTGTTCGTAAATGCGGTCAACGGCAGCACCTAATCGAAGACAGCCGTTGTCGCCTTGTAGGCGGATGTACCGATGCATCTTTCATAACGTATGACACGCGTGCTTTTAAACACAAAAGTTGTCACGTAGTTGAGGTCTTGTGTCAATACCCTTTATTCGTGTGAATTTAAAGGTGAAATAATATTGTGTATTCCAATGATTTGTTTTTTTTATGGCAATGTTACTATACTATACCTAATTTATTTATTTACTTACAGTTGTAGATAATATAACAGTCAACAGTCCGATGAATAATATAATAACAATAAGAGATATACTAAACTGAAAACCTACAACGTTTTATTATATGATGCAAGATTAAATATTGATAAACATTTGACAAAGATAGAAAATAGAATAAGAATATATAAAAACTTTTTTTTTCGAACTGATTGCGCTATCGACCTAGTAAGGTCTTAACAGCTTCACCGGAGTACTAAGGCGAGCGCTTAAGGCACTCAGCCGATTTTATTTGACAACTAGCTCAAGGGTGCACGGCACACCTCGGCTTGGGCTTTTGCCTGTATATAAAAACGTGAAAATGAATTCATCTATACAAAACAAAAATAATCTATGAAAAAGAAAACAAGATGGCAAATATTGAAGTATAATTTACTCAATGTTGTTTAAATAGTCATGTATACAGAATGTGTTTGTCTTTTTGAATTTAAAAGCTTGATGGTCAAACATGTCTAATTGTAAGAACATTATAATAAAATATAGATATACAATATATCAAGATGTATTTATAGCAAGCTGGGAAGGTCTTTTCTATACCCGCATGGCTAGCTAGCTATCATTCTCTAGTTGAAAATGTCGATATGCCCCTGTAGGTGTGTTCCTACAGTTGCACTTGAGAACTAACTCCCTACCAGGTTTAGCGTATTTAGTGCCGCTCATAAAATACATTTGCACTTACTATTTACTGGAGAGGGTGACACTTACTGTACAACGGAGAAACATGATGTTTGCAGTCCACTAAACAATTTTGCAAATGTTTCTGTCGATTTTTTTTAAATTTGAAGTTAAACTTCTAAGAGGGCTCTGAAATTCTGGTACGCAAACTTTTTGTGTGACGGAAATTGGTGGGGGCAAACACTATGGCGAGTAGAGTGTTGAAAATGGCGGTTCTCCTCCGTTCATCAAAGTTAAGCAACGTCGAGCATGGTCAATACTTGGATGGGTGACCGCCTGTGAATACCGCGTGACGTTTGCATTTTGTTGTATTTTTTAAATTATAATCTTTCTGTGTAATACAAAAGTTTCACTTCTATCGTATATATCTACAACATATCTTGCTTATTATTATCCTGGAACACGATAAACCTAAGTATGCTACGATACAGGGTGTTACAGCTAGTGTAATGTAACCGCATCCAAATGGACAAAATCGCCTTTCCTTCCTTATTTCATGTGAATTCATGAATTATTGCGGGGTGGTAGGGTGTCTGTACCCGACTGGATCGCGACCACCGTACACCAGGTGGAACACCCGCCATAGTGGCACGTTTGGGCGTGTCGCGTTCCGGGATCAGCCGGTGTATATCCAGCAACCGGGGGGGGCTGTCCCTGACTGGGTCGCTTTCAGGCCGGCATGACAGCGGCGACCGGCGATGGATAGTATGTCTTTCGGTGGTCGCCATTGTTTTTGGATTGTACTGTGCTTACCATCAGGCACAGTACAGTCACTTTGCCGAGCTACAATAAAAAAAAAAAAAAATTAAGGCTTACAAAGTAATCCTTTGCCGTTTGATTCGAAGCCATATTTTTTCGTATTTAAGGCACATTCTGCCAATTACGTGCACTTACTCGATTGTAGAGAATATCATAGTAAATTGAATATAAGACAACAATGTAGCGATATTGTAGAGTAACTTGGTTAACTTTTTTTTATTATTTTTAAGTTAGCTCCCGCACTAGGTATCGAGCCCTGTGTTGCATCCGACTTTAGTAACATTTCATTAATGGACTCAAAGTCAATCCAGACCTAACAAATAATTGACTTTTGTGGGATTCGAACCCACAACACTCAGGCAGAAATCACAGCACCATCTGTGCAGTCATCATTCATTATTGTTTAAACGCATAATAAAAATTATACTGACTAAAATTTGTCAACTACTTGTGATCGCTTTAATGTTAATTTAAATTGATATTCTATCAATCTAATAACTTTATAAATGTCTCACGAACCTTATAAGTATACGATGTTCTGCCACACACCTCAATAATTTAGTTAACCTAAATTACTTTTTATGAGGTCTGCAATCTTGGTAGATAGAAGCAGACCAGTAAATATCCCGTGAAAATCGGTCCAACCATTTTGGAAATAGCAATGCCGACGAAGCCGCGGACAAATAAAATAGAATATTGTCCACCGCTATAATTTCGGCTATCTGCCAGTAAAATTCCCGTTAAAATAGATTACCCGGAACAAACAGACAAAATCTATCTATCTGTATGTAATATCAAAATAAAAAAAAATTACTGATTGAGTACGAAAGTATACACAAAAATGCAATTTTTAAAATTTTTGTCGGTCTGTCTGTCTATTTCTTCCGGGTAATCTCCGAAACGGCTGAATCGATTTTGACAGGAATTTTACTGGCAGATAGCTGAAATACAGCGGGTTACTTAGGCTACTCTAAATAAGACTAACTATTAACCGCGGCTTCGTCTGCAATGCTATCCCTAAAACGGTTGGACAGATTTTCACGAAACTTTCACCAGTAGATAGCGGACATCATAGCAAATAATTTAGTTTATTTTAAATTAGACTAGCTGTTAACCGTGGCTTCACCCGCAGTGCTATCTCAAAAACGGTTCGACCGATCTTCACATAACTTTTACTGGCAGATAGCTGACCTTATACAAAATAATTCAAGTAATTTTAGTTTATACTAGCTGTTAACCGTGGCTTCGCCCGCAGTGCTATCTCCAAAACGTTTAGACCGGTTTTCACAAGACTTTCACTGGCAGATAGCTGACTTTACAAAAAGTAATTTAGGCAATTTTAGTTTATACTAGCTGTTAACCGTGGCTTCGCCCACAGTGCTTTCTCCAAAACGGTTAGACCGATTTTCACGGGGTTATTCTATTTTAGACTAGCTGTTACCCGCGACTTTGTCTGCATAAAATTTAGCAAGATTTCAACTCATTCTTTATTTTTAATAAGAGAAATAATTATCAGCTTATTATATTACAATTCGACATTATAATTATTAATAACTTTAATGATATAGAGGTCTTCCTAATAAGATCTTAGATTATAAACGTATTACGTAAAGAGTTCCATAATACAATTTCTTGCGGAACAGACAAGCGTATTTTTTTGGTATAGTCACAAAATCTTAATTATAATAATGGCAATGTATATTAAATGTTATGTATACGTTAATCTTTATAATAATATTTTAAGTTATTATTTCATTAGTTCCTTATACAGTGTAAGTGAGCACTGATGTAGTTTCATGGTGGGTTAAGGTTCCAAATATGTTGTTGATGATAAACCTCATTTGGCACGCTGTTAGTTTTTATATATCTAATGTACACGTTACATATTCCTTTTAGTGACGTACATGTCGCACTTACAATTGTCTTTAAAGACCATTTCTATAATTGTAAATAACCTCGCGATTTTATAATTTTTTAATACGAATTAAATAAAACGCGTGCGGAGCTCCGGGTACAGCTAGTACAATAATATAAAAATATCGACCGAATATAAAAACATTTTTTTTTGTTATTTGTAGCTCCATTTTTGTAGTAGTCCAGTATTTGTAGCTGAATATTCATTCACCAAAAAGTTATTATTTATATTTACAAACACAGACTTTATTTTTATAATACGTAATAGATTGCAAATAAAAAATTGGAAACAAAACTAACGTAGAATAAACTTTTTAAATAGGAACACAAAATAATCTTTGAAAATGTTAGCGATAGAAACTTACCACGTTACCATGGCAACGTATATAATACTAACGCTAACACGCAGCGAAAGCAATCAAAACGAAAAGTATGACCGATTTTGAAACAATCTTCATTGGCGCTCCACTCCTACTAGTCTTAGCGTGATAATATATAGCCTGTAGCCTTCCTCGGTAAATGAGCTATTTAAAACCGAAAGATTTTTTCAAATAGGACCAGTAGTTCCTGAGATTAGCGTGATCAACCAAATAAACTCTTTAGCTTTATAATAGGTCTTTACCTATGAAATTGCCGTTCTGCGGTACTGGCCATTTCAAATCAAAATAATTTTTGTTTAGCTAAGAATTCTAATTTCAAATTAATTTTATTTTAAAAACATGGAACTCTTTTTCCAAAAGTAGTCATTTGTTTATTGATTAGTGTTACATTTTCATCGCATTTCAATCTTTTTTGTCATCATGGATACGTTAAAAATTCGAGTAATTATGGAATATGAGTACCGTCGTGGCAGCAACGCGGCACAAGCGGCACGCAACATCAACGACGTTTACGGAGCTAACACTACAAACCAACGCACCACCTGTTATTGGTTTTCTCGCTTCCGTTCTGGGAATTTCGACCTGAAAATGAACCTCGCGGTCGTCCGACAATGACGAATTAAAGGCGATTGTGGAAGCTGATGATACACAATCTACGGCTGAATTAGCAGCAGCTTTCGACGTTAGCGTCAAAACAATATTGGTCCATTTGCGTCAAATTGGCAAGGTAAAAAAGCTTGACAAATGGGTGCCCCATGAACTCAATGATCGCCAGCACCTAAACAATGCCTTAAACGAAAACTTACCCCTAGAAAAGTGATGGTCACTGTTTGGTGGTCTAGTGCCGGTGTGATTCATCACAGCTTCTTACCAAACGGGGTGAGCATTACTGCAGATGTGTACTGTGAAGAACTGAACACAATGATGAAGAAGCTGGCACATCTCCAACCAGCATTGGTCAATCGCTCGTCTCCGCTGCTCCTGCACGACAACGCGCGACCTCATACTCCATAGCAGACGGTCTCCAAGTTGCAAAACCTAGGGTTGAAAGTTCTCCGTCATCCGCCCTACTCACTAGACCTTGCGCCTACAGACTACTACTTTTCCCAGAATTTGGATAACTCCTTGGCGGGGAAAAAAATCAATACCCGAGAGGCAGTACAAAATGCCTTTGAAGAATTTGTTGCCTCCCGTCCAGCTGATTTCTTTAAGAAGGGCATCAATAAACTGCCACTGCGTTGGCAAAGATACATTGATTGCATGGGTGATTACTTCGATTAATACAAATAAAAAATACATGCAAAAAATTCGTTTAAATTTTTTCATACAAAACGGCAATTTCATAGGTAAAGATGTAATATATAAGTATAAATTTCACTCCTTAAATTTCCACTTAAGCGTTTTAAATGGACTTAATTTACATGGAACTTCCTTAATTTTCTCGAGTAAATAACAAATATTATCTAGTTGTAACAGTTTTTATTAATTATATTTAATATTGTATCTTATCATTACATAACTTTTATCAATTTAATTAGATTTTTAATGCATACAGATGGATAACACAATTCTTAAACCGTACATAAGCATGAAATCTTGAACAGCAGTTCCTTATATACGATAGGCGAGTACTAAGAATTTTTGAAAATCCATCACTGATATTAAAGATAATTAATTAGCCTCCTATTGTTACAGAAGCGGAATTCCACAAACAAAAACATTTATTTGTTAATATAATATAATGAGAAGCATTATTATTGCATTATAATTAAGCATTGAAATAGTCCATTAAATCCTTATCGATTAAATATCAAACACCCACATAATCGAGTAAAAATATAAACAAACAAACAGGTGGCGCTATCTCAGTATCAATGTTTATCGATGTTGTAATTTAATCGATAAATTGGCGTAGGCCGCATCCGTTTCGTACATCACTGCAAGAATATTACCAGTTCGAAGTGTGCGGGGGCGCCACTGTACTATAAAATAATTCTAATTTTATATCATTGCACAGGTACGGACTTAGAGTCTACCTTTGAGTTCTGAATTTAATTTACATATATAATATTTCTTTTAATGTATGATTTATTTAAGTATATAGTGTTATGCCATTAAAATATTATAAGCTTATGCTGACAGTCATGATTAGGATAAAATCATTAGTTTATAGCATTCAATTTATTGAAAAGATGTTACAAAGCGTTTCAGTTGAAAAGATAATCACGGTCTTGTCAACTTCCGTTACTACTCATTATAACTGTCCGGTCAATAGAATCTTTTTTTAATTTCAAAATGTAGAATTGATACTTAATTTAAATTACTATAATAAAAAAATGAATATCGTATTTAAATCCGTATCAAATTTTTTTTTAATTACTTTATTTCTGATAGCTGACCCGTGCGCACTTCGTTGGGCGGTAATAGGCATTTTCAAGCTACAACTTTTCTCTAGAACTTAATCATATATCTCTCATCGTTAAGGCAGCGTTCGTAAGAAACATTTTCGTTCGACCATTTTTCTCCGACTCCCCAGATATTATCCCCTACAACCTCACAAACTTTACCTCTTTATAATATTAGTATAGATTATATAATTAGTTAATAGCTTCTGCCCGCGACTTCGTACGCGTGGAATAGTTATTTTGGGCTAAGACGCAGCGGAAGCTCTCAAAAGGAAAAAAAGCCCCGATTTTAAAACATTTTTCATTGTTGCTCCGGTCCTATTGCTCTTAGCGTGATGATATATAGCTTATGACACTCACAAATAACGTGGCATTTTATTAGTGAAAGAATATTTAAAATCGGTTTAGTAGTTCCTGAGATTACCTCCTACAACGTCACAAACTCACAAACTTTACTTCTTTATAATATTAGTATAGATAATATAATTAGTTAATAGCTTCTGCCCGTAACTTCGTAGGCGTGAATAATTATTTTGGGCTAAGACGCAGCGGAAGCTCATAAAAGGAAAAAAAAAAACGATTTTAAAACATTCTTCATTGTTACTCCGCTCCTATTGGTCATAGCATGATGATATATAGCCTATGACACTCACAAATAATGTGGCTTTCTATTGGTAAAAGAATTTTCAAAATCGGTATAGTAGTTCCTGAGATTACCCCCTACAACGTCGCAATGTCACAAACTCACAAACTTTACCTCTTTATAATATTAGTATAGATTAATAATGGTGAAGTGTCTTCTATATTCACAATACTTTTAACAAGCTTCAGGCATTTTGTGAATTATTTTTAGTGTACAGTTAGCTAGATACACCTCCGAGTAACAATAGAATTTAAATAAATGTATAAACCTTTGTATTTTATAAATTTATGCCCGGTCACGTGATATACAGGATAATTTGCACATGTTATTGATTTTCTGATCGTAAAATTTTTACTCGAGCTGCATGCGAAATGCGAAGTAAGATGGCGTTTCGACAGTTATATTCTTATTTGAAACGCATTGTAAATTGATATTGGACCTGAGCGCCTTTAGCTATTCCGTAGTACGCCCAGTTCGTATGGTTGAAACACTACAAAACGATAAAGATGGTCCGATAGGTCACCGGTTGTATCTTTGATTATGTCGTCAAAGCGTCGCATCGCATACTATGAGTACTATATTTCGCGGTATGTTATTGCGACCGGTTCTGATAACGATAACAAGTTTTAAGATTACACCGTTATTTATCTTGTCGTTAATTGTAATGGGGTTTACTAGGTCGTTAATTCTTAATTATGGACTATATTAAAGTGTTAAAACTATTCAATTGTAATAGGTTTTTCAGAGCGGTATTACGGTTCATTGTAGACTTTTATATACTAGGTATATATGTAAAAGAGTTATAATATTTTTAAAGTGAAAACTTATTTTGGTGCGTTGAGCGGTTTTTTCGGCAGGAGATAAATTTATAATTTCGCGTCATAACATGCTACTTAAGCGGCTTGCGTCAGCCTAGCAACGCGTAGTATAGGGTCTGTGTATATGTAATACTAGCCGACCCGTGCCCACTTCGTTGGGCGGTAATAGGCATTATCAAGCTACAGCTTTTCTCTAGAAATCAATCATATATATCTCATAATTAAGGCAACGTTCGTAAGAAACGTTTTCGTTCGACCATTTTTCTCCGACTCCCCAGATATTACCCCCTACAACCTCACAAACTTTACCTCTTTATAATATTAGTATAGATTATATAATTAGTTAATAGCTTCTGCCCGCGACTTCGTACGCGTGGAATAGTTATTTTGGGCTAAGACGCAGCGGAAGCTCTCAAAAGGAAAAAAAGCCCCGATTTTAAAACATTTTTCATTGTTGCTCCGGTCCTATTGCTCTTAGCGTGATGATATATAGCTTATGACACTCACAAATAACGTGGCATTTTATTAGTGAAAGAATATTTAAAATCGGTTTAGTAGTTCCTGAGATTACCTCCTACAACGTCACAAACTCACAAACTTTACTTCTTTATAATATTAGTATAGATAATATAATTAGTTAATAGCTTCTGCCCGTAACTTCGTAGGCGTGAATAATTATTTTGGGCTAAGACGCAGCGGAAGCTCATAAAAGGAAAAAAAAAAAACGATTTTAAAACATTCTTCATTGTTACTCCGCTCCTATTGGTCATAGCATGATGATATATAGCCTATGACACTCACAAATAATGTGGCTTTCTATTGGTAAAAGAATTTTCAAAATCGGTATAGTAGTTCCTGAGATTACCCCCTACAACGTCGCAATGTCACAAACTCACAAACTTTACCTCTTTATAATATTAGTATAGATTAATAATGGTGAAGTGTCTTCTATATTCACAATACTTTTAACAAGCTTCAGGCATTTTGTGAATTATTTTTAGTGTACAGTTAGCTAGATACACCTCCGAGTAACAATAGAATTTAAATAAATGTATAAACCTTTGTATTTTATAAATTTATGCCCGGTCACGTGATATACAGGATAATTTGCACATGTTATTGATTTTCTGATCGTAAAATTTTTACTCGAGCTGCATGCGAAATGCGAAGTAAGATGGCGTTTCGACAGTTATATTCTTATTTGAAACGCATTGTAAATTGATATTGGACCTGAGCGCCTTTAGCTATTCCGTAGTACGCCCAGTTCGTATGGTTGAAACACTACAAAACGATAAAGATGGTCCGATAGGTCACCGGTTGTATCTTTGATTATGTCGTCAAAGCGTCGCATCGCATACTATGAGTACTATATTTCGCGGTATGTTATTGCGACCGGTTCTGATAACGATAACAAGTTTTAAGATTACACCGTTATTTATCTTGTCGTTAATTGTAATGGGGTTTACTAGGTCGTTAATTCTTAATTATGGACTATATTAAAGTGTTAAAACTATTCAATTGTAATAGGTTTTTCAGAGCGGTATTACGGTTCATTGTAGACTTTTATATACTAGGTATATATGTAAAAGAGTTATAATATTTTTAAAGTGAAAACTTATTTTGGTGCGTTGAGCGGTTTTTTCGGCAGGAGATAAATTTATAATTTCGCGTCATAACATGCTACTTAAGCGGCTTGCGTCAGCCTAGCAACGCGTAGTATAGGGTCTGTGTATATGTAATACTAGCCGACCCGTGCCCACTTCGTTGGGCGGTAATAGGCATTATCAAGCTACAGCTTTTCTCTAGAAATCAATCATATATATCTCATAATTAAGGCAACGTTCGTAAGAAACGTTTTCGTTCGACCATTTTTCTCCGACTCCCCAGATATTACCCCCTACAACCTCACAAACTTTACCTCTTTATAATATTAGTATAGATTATAGATAATATAATTAGTTAATAGCTTCTGCCCGCGACTTCGTACGTGTGGAATAGTTATTTTGGGCTAAGACGCAGCGGAAGCTCTCAAAAGGAAAAAAGCCCCGATTTTAAAACATTTTTCATTGTTGCTCCGGTCCTATTGTTCTTAGCGTGATGATATATAGCTTATGACACTCACAAATAACGTGGCATTTTATTGGTGAAAGAATATTTAAAATCGGTTTAGTAGTTCCTGAGATTACCCCCTACAACGTCACAAACTCACAAACTTTACTTCTTTATAATGTTAGTTTATAGATTATAGCCCCTGCCCGCGACTTCGTCCGCGTAGTAATAGTTACTACTCTGGGCTAACGCTGACACACAGCAGAAGCTCTCAAAAAGAAAAAAACATCTCGATTTTGAAACATTTTTCATCTGTGCTCCGCTCTTATTGGCCTTAGCGTGATGATATATAGCCTATAACCATTCTCGATGAATGAGCTATATAACACTGAACGAATTATTCAAATCGGACCAGTAGTTCCTGAGATTACCCCTAACAACGCCACAACGTCACAACGTCACAAACTCACAAACCCACAAACTCACAAATTTTACTTCTTTATAATATTAGTATAGATTGATTTTTTTTTCGAACTGATTACGCTATTGACCTAGCAAGGTCTTGACAGCTTCACCGTACTACTAAGGCGAGCGCTTAAGGCACTCAGCCGATTTATTTGACAACTAGCTCAAAGGTGCACGGCACACCTCGGGGCAGTAATATTGATATTTTGCCGTTCATCATACATTTGGTTGACTAATATACTTTATAAAAATCTATATAATATTGCTCCGAGTGCCAATAGATATGAAAACACACTAATGTTAATAATTTCAATAAACAGACTCTGAAATTTAAACATTCCCACTCACACTATAATCAACATGAAAATTCAAAAGAGCACACATTTACTTCATTGTTTTGAATTTTCACTATTGTCGGTAGTCCTTATGACTGTCTCGACCTTTTTATATACTAATTAATAAGGATGGAGTCTATTACATTCAACTTCTAATAATAGATAGTGTTGAGTAATCTTGATTAACTCCTTCATTATTTATTTGGAGATATTTATAAAAGAATTGTTTTTGCTTGCAGCGTCGCTCGCATTTAATGTACGTTTCACCTATTGTTTGGGAAGGCTACTTTATTTCTGAATGAAAGGTACTGTATGTCCCCCTGTACCCCTGTCTCTGTACCACTTATAATATACTAGCGAGCCTGGCAGACATTGTCCCGCCCTGATTATAAATACCAAAACGTTCATCATGAATCACTTTATCCACTGGTGAAAACCGCGTGAAAATCCGTTTAGTAGTTTTTGAATTTATCGCGAACAGACAGACAGACAGACACGGTAGGGGACTATGTTTTATACTATGTAATGATGTATACAACGTTACTCGATGATCTATCTAGTGCAACTATTACTATTACACTAAGATTGTTTAAGGACTATTTCTTTTTTTTTTAGGAAAAGTAGTAATGGATGTCGATGGTGGTATAATTGGTTATACCTTTAATTTAGCCCGGTGACGCTGTGAAAGCCCGTCAGGCCAATAGCGTAGTCAGTTAGAAAAAAATCATTATAACTTATATCGTGATATGCTGATGCCTACCGCTTTGAATAATTAATTAAACCTCGAAGGTAATATACCTCATGATTTTGGCCTGCTTTTGTTAAGGTTGGATAAATGTAGGAAAATCTAAACGCCTGATTGTCGAACGAGTGTTAAATATTCTTTCATAGACCTAAATGTGTCATTCCACGCCATAATTTTAATTAAAATCTTTTGTTGATTTCATATTTTCAAAGATCGAAAATAAATAGTAATTAGAGTAACCCCATTACCAGGCTGGTCTTAAAAGTTAAGGATAGCAAAGAAGTTAAAAATTTAAAAAATGAAGGTTATATTCATTGTTTAAAACGCGATTTAAAATTCAAAAATATATTCTTTCATAGACCTAAATGGGTCATTCCACGCCAGAATTTTAATTAAAATCTTTTGTTGATTTCATATTTTCAAAGATCGAAAATAAATAGTAATTAGAGTAACCCCATTACCAGATTGGTCTTAAAAGTTAAAGATAGCAAAGAAGTTAAAAATTTAAAAAATGAAGGTTATATTCATTGTTTAAAACGCGATTTAAAATTCAAAAATCTTTATAAAAAAATTGTAATATCTTTGATTTTTTTTCTATAAAGACCATGTAAAAACGAATAGAAATACAAAAAAAAAATCATATTTGAACTATTTAAAAAAAAATTACGCCCAAAAAGCTAAAAAAAATATCTTTTGAACGAGTAATAAAAAAATCTCAAATGAATAGGTCTATTTTGAGGGTACTTACTAAAACAAGTAACAAAATTAAAGAAAAACATTTTTTTTCAAACCATTCGATGTGGCTTGGAATGTCCCATATACTTCTATTTACTAGAAAGGCAAGGCTTGTGGCAGATTATGTGAAAACAGAGAAATAAAAAAAAAATTAAACTTAAGATCAAGGATGAATCAAGATTTTGTTTCTTGAACTAAGATAAAAAAACCCCATAGTTTTTCATAATGTTTAAGTTGGTTTATAATTTAGTATAGAGAAACTGCATCGATGACGTAATTTTGAAATTCATAATTCTATTAATCTAACTTTTATGTTAAGTAGAACATTACCCGTAGCATGGTGATGGAACATTCTATAATGATCTCTTAGCTAACTACCATTATATATTTTTTAATACTTTGTCTACTAATTCAACTTCAGAAGTCAATATGTTAATGTCTCTTCGGTTTGTTATTTTTGCGTTGATGTCTAAAGCTTCATAAATTAAAATCACTTTATCATAGATACGTCGCACTAATATTGATTTTACCCAGGCGTCCAGGGCTCAGGTTCTATAAATAGCGTCCAATAAATGCTCCCTAAAGTCTGGACATGCGCCGTTGCAATTTACGAAGGTTGCAACGGCGCAACTGCAAGCTTGGTAATCGATTTACGCCATTTGCAGAATAGCGCATACGAAAAGTCTAGAACATGGCTGCGTGGAAATTTCTGGACCCGCCCACTACCCACCGCTTCAACCCGACATTTGTAAATTTTCATACCTACGTGATTTAAGGCAGTCGATTTTTTGGAAAAGGAAACATCACACTACTGAAGCAAAATATTAGCCGAATGTAATGCTACAAGCCCGGGGATTCGCTGTAAGCGGGGTTTTTTAATGCTTAAGTGGGCAAATTTTGAGAGGTAAAATCTTGAGAAGGATTGGAACTGTATAAAAAAGTTAGTCGGGGTATTCAAGTGCCTTTTGCGTAGGCGGATTTCTATTCGTGAATATAAGACTTGTTATGGCTTATATGGAAAATTTTCTTAAAAAATGGTCCTATCCCACTTGTCATATTACTAAACGTCAGGGGTTTTAACAATAAAAGTTAAATTTTAGGGGGATTCTGGGTTAGATTGAGGGTGGAAAAGAGACAGCCATTTGGCATCAATGAAACGAAATTTGCTACGTAATAAATACTGCAAAAATCCCTGTAGACATCAATGCATTTCTATCAGTGAATTGTAGGAAATAATTTCAATATAAAACGTTGCTACCTTTACTCAATAGTCAGCGTGAATATAATCGCTTACGTATATGTACACATGATCGTTATTTACGATAACAGGATATCTGATCTCATTAGTATTACAGTCGCAAAGCACACGTTTGGGCGCAGACCCGCGCAACTCCGGGATCCGGGATCGTTTCTCTAAATGTTAATCATTACTATTTTTGTATTTCGTATGACCTATAACGATCGATAGATATCATCGATAATCTAACGGTCTTTATTTTTACTTTTCTTGTTTGGTTAAACATTTTGAATGAAATCTTAATTATGTAATTTAACTCCGTTTTAGTTACAACTTCATAAGAACATGAAACTTCTAAGATGAGACGCATAGCATTAAAATAATAAAAATGTCAATTGACTTTTTTCTTGCTCCTTGTTTATAATGTGGTTTTCAGATTTTCTTTGGCCATGGACATTTTAATGTGATTCGCAAATAAAAAACACAATTCAAAAAAGGGAAAACGAATGAAACTCTCTTATCAATGTTTATTACCTTTTGTCTGGTATACAATAAAATACATAACACATTGTTTATTTATTTATTTAAAAACTTACAGTAACATAATTACGGCTATAATAATAGTATAATTTCATATGCAAATAGCTTCTTAATTAAGTTTAATTAAATATTAATATATATATTTTCTATTATACAGCACTTTATTCATATTAACTTAATATAAAGCACAATATAATCTTCTGCACTTAAATTTGATTCATATTCACTTTTATATCACAATATTTCTTATAAGTACACTTGTATAACACACTAATGAAACCACTGTATAACATTATATTCACCTCATAAATATTCATTTAAACACTTTTCTAATACACTATGTTACACTGCACTTATTCCACTTTATATCTCACTGTCACGTCATAACGAATATAAGAGAATGCGTTCCGCCATTTGCATCGAAGGTAAAGGTCATGCAAATGGCGGCGCGGACGTGGCGCAACAAGTGACTTCAATTTTCAAACACCATAATAAAAACTTGAATCGGAAATTGTTACGTTATTTTTTTTCCGTATCTCACTTACTCAAGAATTATCGTATCTCACTTATTCATAAAAAATATTTTTACTTTGCACTTCGAAAAATAAAAAAAAATGAATACGCATTTAAAATTTAATTGCTTTGAGCAGGGTTTTGACATTTAATTGTTCATTGTATATAATTTATATTATGTTATATAGGTAATTGATTTTAAACAAAGGAAATTTCCTACCTGTCTCGTATCTTCATATCGTAGCTTAAGAGAGGCTTCGTCTATGTATTCTAATTAAAATAAATTGAAATAAAATGAAAATAAAGTTAAAATAATAAAGTATACTGTTAAATCATTATGAATAAAATAGAATGAAGGGACCGCATGATGCCCCGACGAAAGTGCAACTACGTGTGAGGTGCATCCCGGGAGGATGCATATTGGAGTGGGTGGTTCTGGATATTTCCGCGCAGTACTTTCGTAGGGTTTTCACGGCAGCCCTGCAGTAAATTGCGCATATCGATATTCAGGCTGTAACGGCGCATGTCTAGACTTCAGGTACCAGATTTATTGAACGCTATATTTAGGAGCTGAGCCCTAGATGCCCGGGTGCAATCAATACAGCCCTCCCTTGCCACGTAATATCTACACCATCCAAAATGGATACCGTATGAGCCTCGAAACAAAGAAAATCTTGTAAAGGGAAACAATTTTTATGGTTTTACTTTTATGAATATTATGTCTTCGTATTTCAATTTTTAACACGATTTATTATTACTTAGTAAAAATACTGAAGCTATGTTACAAAATCTAATCGATATTTTTACAAAGAGATAAAAGTTTATTTGTTTGTAGGAAGTTATTTTTGCGACTAAAGATTTAATTGTACGACTTCTTATATTGATTACTCTTATACAGGATTGTAAGTATTATATAGTAACTAAAGGTTACTAAGTAGCGGGCAGTAGCTATTGGAATTTAAATATTAAAGTCCACGTTCCGGCAATATGTTGTTTTTTGATAAAGTTTATTTAGTAGAGTTGTGATTATATAGTGGTCCCGGTTAAAATTGCAACGTCTATGATAAGTGCAAAAAGTATTTGTGTTTGTTCGCCTGTTTATACGTTTCCTAAACCTACACATCTAAACCGATTGCAATGAAATTTAGTACAGAGATAGTTTGAAATCTGTTTAAAGACGTCATATACTTTTCATCCTGAATATACCGAAAAATTCGTTAAAGAAATCGAGAAACGGGTTAATATTTTTATAAAGTACCAATAATGTTATGTATAGGAATGTATAGGAAATTAAAAAATAAATATAATTGTTGAAACCAGATTACTATTTAATACAAAAACATCTGTATGATTATCAATGGAGCCTTCGTTGTTATTTTGAGACGTCAGCGGAAAATGGCGACGATTTTTCCCGGGTTAGGGCGGAGTGCGCAATCTCCGACCGGTTGCTTAGTGCGACGTGGCAAATTATAGGGAAGGAATAATGGGTATACTATGATATTTTTATATCTTGTAATAAAACTCTTACCATTGCTATAAATATTGATGTTTACAAGTTCCAAGATTACATCTTAGTACGTTATGTTGATTGTATGTTATTTTGTTACAAAAATTTCCTTTTTTTAAATCAACGCGCTTTCTAACAGTGACGGCCATCATAAAAAACTTGTTCAAAAATAATAACATTTTATAAATGCATACGTAAAATATAAATATATAGTGACAAACTTTTCAGTTTTGTATAAATTAGTCAAATTAAAAAATAAGTTGACTTAGAGTAAATAAAAAGTAAGATAAACTTAGAGGAAAAAAAGATAAAAGAAATAAAATAAGTGAAAAAAAAACTATTAAAAATTTGGTACTTACGTGCAGCCGAACCAAACTTGCGATAATAATTATCAACGCCACCGCCAAGTACATTCAAACACCTTTTCTCCAATACTTAGCAGAATAACAAATACTTTGATAATACTGTTCCGGTACGTGTACTCGCCGATCTGTTACCAGGGGGGAAATGAGACCTGGAACTTGATTCGGGGGATCGATAGGTCCACGCATGCGTCCTGAAGCAAACTACGCAGTTCGTTTTGCCCAACATCGTAGGTACCTTAGATTTACGGCGTAATGAGATTGCATAATGTTTTTACGAAATAGTTTATATACAACCTTTTAGTTGTTAGACCTACCTGAGTAAATACATCGTGAAAAGACATGTCAGTAGATCATTGTACAATCAAGGATCCCTAGTTAACTTCTTTTCTTTAAGCTGAAAATCAGTTTTGTCCGGTTAATTACCTTTGAAAGCTTCTTTAACAATAATTAGGGCATAATTAATTATAACAAGACTTTCTATACATTATAGGTCTTAGCGTTTGAGTACAATAGCATTTGATGTAATATAGCTACGTAGTCCAACACGGTAAACTTAAGAGGGGCTGGCTCTCGAGTGCAGCTAATGGAATATAGTTATAGGTATTTGGTCCTAAATTTTTAACCTAAGGCTGGTAAAAACTCCATGGATATGAGTTATGCTATGATGAAGGATGGATATAGGACTAAAGGAAGACTAAAAAAGGTATAGATGGACGGTGTGCAAAAGATTTGAATACTATGATGACATCTGATAGGCGAGAGTGGAGAAGAAAAACATTGTGTGGTAACCCTACTTAGGTGGAATAAAAGTAAGACCATGATGTTTGCTGAAAACATCGGCAATTTTGCAAGAACTCGAACATACGTTCATAGACGGGGTGTTTGAACAGACCACTAAGCAACCAATGTTTCAATTTATAATAGTCATTAAATTGTTACACCCTATATAAATTATACTGCATATTATTTGGGCAGACGGCAATAAGAAAAGGAACTGGGCACGGACTTCCAAGTAGCCAACCAAGTGCATAGTGAAAATTTAGTGCATCTGTTACCTTATGCGGTATATAAATTGTTAAATAAAGAATACTTTACTGTCGATATTGTCAAGGTACATCTGTTAATATTATAATATGCCTTTTCTTTCATAAGTCACTAAAATAACACATTTTACTTGGTGGTAAAAAAAGGCAAAAACAACGGGGATTATCTAAAAATGACATAAAAACACTCATTGACGTCGCGTCTGTCTGTACATCCATTAGATATTTATAAATACAACTGTTTAATTTAAAGGATGATCGGCTTAGATAGGCATTGCAAATTAAATCAAATTAAAAGTCCTTTATTTAATTTAGGCTTTGAAAAGACGCTTATGACGTCAAAATTCTCATCGGTTTGGAAAATAACTTAGTTATCGAGAAGAATCGGCATGATACTATCTGGTTTCACTTTTCATCGCACATAAAGAGACATTATACAGTTACATTCGTTTTTAGCGGATGCACAGAGAGGGCTGCTATTTCTGGACATCAACACCGTTCACATATTGATCCACCCTACAATAGACTTTTTACACCAAAATCCGTATGAAATGATTCTTGAACTCATTATTGCTCTCAGGCTTTGTTGTTAAACCGAATAACTAAAAAGCCTTACAAAATTACAAGCCTTACTGAGTCTGAAACATGGCATTACCAATTTGTCAGTGTTTTCTATTATTTAAACTATGTATTTAATTCGTTCTCACTTTATCGCAATCTCTTCGTTTATTATTACTTACAAAACTTATACCGCGAATAAATGAAGCTATTTCTATTGTATCACGTATTATATGACCTTCCAAAACCACACAATATTACTTTTCTAATAGTTTAGTCAATCAAGCAAAGTTGATCATAGCTATAAATCTATATACAAATTCCTAGCGCCAATTTTGGCAAGCTACTTATTCTGCCAAGTTTGGTCTGTACGTAGCCTTAAAACATTCGCGTATGTCACAAATACGGAGAGTTGCGAAAAGGAGAAGTATCTCATATAGGTCTTCAGCCAGAAATGTATGGAAAAAATGTTCCATAAATCGCCAGAATGGCATTAATGTAGCTGCTTATAGGATAGCTGCTTAGCAGATAATTATTGTCTGAATTTAAGAGTTGTCGATGAACAGTTTTTAATAACAATGGTGATCGTTTTAAATATTTTGAAATAAAATTGTCAATAGCAATAATCGTAAATAAGATATTTTGTAATAAAATAATTTTCATTATTACTTGTGATAAATTTACTATCCTTTAAAAATATAAGCATGTGAAAATGTGTGCAATTAAGAGTTACCCAAATAGTCATAAAAACAGAACTATCAAAGAAACAAATTCAACGTCTATTATGATACACCGATGGTTTATATACACATATAAATTAAATGATTACTAGCTTTTGCCCGCAGTTTCACGTTAATATATTTTGCGGTGTAAGGGAGTGTCGAATAACATCATAAGACTTGAGACACCCAAGCCAACTTCACCTGCACGTGGTGCACCCTGCTGAATAACGAACGAGACATTGGCGAAAGCGGGGTGGTAGGGTTTTACAGCCTGACTAGGTCGCAACCACCATGTATATGGCGAAAAAGCCCCTCATAGTGATTCGCTTCTGCGGGTCGCGTTTCGGGATCAGCCTTTGCATATCCAGCTTTTCGCAGGCCGGCATGAGAGCACCGACGGATAGTGTCTCACTCTGTGGCCGCCATTGTTTTTGGATTGTACTGTGCTTACCATCAGGCATAGTGCAGTCATTTTGCCGTGTTACAATAAAAAAAAATATTGGGAACATACTTTTTACTGGATGAATATTCTATATTGTACCTTTGGCAACGTGTATACATAAATTCCTTATGATCGCATGTATCGTCAAAGAGTAATAAATAAACAAACAAACACTCATTCGCAATGATTAATAAGGGTTAGCGCGTTCTTTCAAAATTCATTATTTAGTTCCAGCAGCGCCATCTAAATGTCATACTTTCTGAAGGACACTGTACATACAGATACTTCTTACCTCAACACTCCATTGCCACGTATTAAGCTGTAACAAATATTGTTTCTTAGTAACAAGTAGCCGTCTCAATAGATTATTGTATTTGATACTGGAGAAATTAAGGTGCAATGTTCCGTGACTATTGTAACAGTGTCCATTATTGACAATTTAATTATGAGAAACAACTAAAGAGATGAATTCATTGTTTTTAATGAGATAGTTTCTCTAGTGAACCAGTTGTCATAATTTCTAATTTAAAACAAGGAGGTCACGTATTCTGTTGCCGCAGATTGTTTTCAAACATCCTTAAAAAAGTAAGTATTCAAAGATATGATTGGTATCTTGTTTAAAACTATGTCAATGTTTTTACACCTAATGGTATATGTGTTCTTCTTTGATAATTTTATTGTAAAAATTCCAAAGAAACGACTACAGTGGTAGAGTGACGCAAATTACGGAAAAATAAAGCTTCACGGTCACAAAAAAACGGTTATTTCGTTTTAAATAATAATAATTAATATCAAGTTAAATTGCGTGAATTAATATTTCCATTGTTGGTGGAATAACTTAAATGAAAACAGCGCCATCTCTACATTTTAATTCTCACTAAGAAGTAAGGCACAATGCCACGTATATATAACAGTTAAAAAGATACTCAGTAGATGTCACTTTAATAAATTTTTAACTTTACAACTAGGGAACCCCTTTGGCAACAAGAAGTTTCCTAAATTGTAAATTAACTTATACATACAAATTGTAGATGGAGATATTATTAATTTATTACTTTTCTAATTTAACACTTTTCCTATGTACCTATTTGTAACCAGTGCAGATACCAATATTACTGTTAATTATGTATACATTGACTTGGAACATTAAAATATTATTATTATTATTATTATTTAAAATTGCTTCACATTGAGGCAGTCGAAGTAGTGTAAATTATGAAGTTAATATTTTGATTGTATGTAAATGGGTATATTGTTGCTATATCGAATTAAATATTTGGTTAACCTCAGGTGGTGTAACAAAAATTACGGAGTTCGAAGTTCGGGCGTTGATTTTCACAGATTGCGATTAAATCTATAATTAGTATATTATTGTTTACTGCAGCTTGATAAAGAGTAAACCAGCCACTGTAATATATGCCCGGAATTATGTTACTGGGAAAAACTGTGTTTGATGATTCATAATGGGTATTTCTAATATTTATCTTATTTTATAGATTTTAGCGCTTGACCACAATTTCATCTGATAAAAGATGGTTCGTACACTAAATCTAGAGGCGTCTGGCTCTCAACTGCAGCTGTCGGAATATACCAGGAGGGGAGGGAAGGGAGGATAGGAGCTTGGTAAGAGATTTTCATCTTGAGGGTGGTGATTAGCCAGGCGGGCTTAGAAACTTAGCTTCTAACGGGGTTAGATTCTATGTCCGTCACCCCGGGCAGTTAAACTGTACAGGCCCACGTGGTGGAAGTGCATTGTGCCGATGCGACTCCCACAGTTCGTCACGGGGAGTCTGACACCCACTCCCCCTTGACGGTTCTACCATCTTGACCCCTCAGTTGGGGCCCCTTGGGAGGGACAATGCCTGTCGGAGGAGCAGACGTAGTGTCAATTAGACAGTCCCTGCTCCCTATGGCCAAAACGTGTAAGAAGGTACCATGAGGTTTTAGTCCGTGCGACTCGGACATATCCATCGTCTGCTGCTTGGCGGGATGGATATCCGTTAGGGATTTCCCCGTGGAGAAAAAAAGGCGGACTTAGAAAAAGGATTATTACCATATTTATAACAAAATTTCATTTGTATTTTAATACATAAATAAATAATATTGTAATAAACAGTGACGCATCGCATGTTAATATCAGCACCTCCAGATATCAGTATTTTTATCATTTTTTTGTCACTTTTTACAAAAATATACATTTATTTCTAATTTACACTATTCTTAATTCAAAATTTATTAAATTTTATTTTCTGTTTTTTAGTTGGATTTTTTATGAAAGCGTGTTTTTTTAGTTTTTTTTAAACTACACACATCAAAAAAGTCTAAGCAACATGCGTGATATTAGAAATTTTACCATTTATATTAATTAATTTCTAAGTATTTACTCAAACAAAGTGCGTAGGTAAACTTTTTTTGTTATTGATGACATACTGGCTGGTTGTAAAAAAAAATTTGATTATGTTTTGTTTTTTCATAAAATTCAAATGACTGCGAATTTGTTTGAATTTAAGTGCGTTTTAATTGCTACGTTTAGTCTTGATTTTATAATTTTACCAACCATTTAAATAAAGTTGGCGACAAAATTGAATTGTTAGATATTCTTTACGTCATGAAGCGACGTCATTTGATGGCAGATGAAATGCAAAGAGCTGTAGGGATGTTGCAAGCGGGAAGTAATCAATATCAGGTATCTCGACATTTTGGCATTCATAGAAGTGTTATTTGTCGTCTTTGGCAGCGCTACAATAATACAGGAGAACCCGCTGAACAGCATCTAGGCCGTAAAAGGAGTACAACCACTCGGCAAGACCGGTACATACAACTGACTGCAAGACGCTAGCCGATGTTAACCGCTCGAGAGATAAGTTTGAGGCTACAAATTTCAAGTGGTGTTGATGTAAGTCCTCAAACTGTGCGAAATCGACTGCATGAGTACGGCCTACGAGCTCGACGCCCAATCAGGTGCCCACCGATACGTCACGGGAATCGCGCTCGTCGATATGAATGGTGTAGAGAACGCATAACATGGACCCAGGAACAATGGGATAAAATTATGTTTTCCGATGAGTCGCGATTCGGGTTTAAGCCTGATACAAGATGGGTGCAAGTGTATCGTCGGCCCGGAAATACTGAAAGGCTCAGGTGCATTCAGGAAGTTCATCCATACAGCGGCTCAACAGTTATGTTATGGGCGGGTATTATGAAGAACAGGCGAACTGAGCTCGTTTTTGTAAATGGAAACATGAATGCTGAAAATTACATTGAGCATATTCTCAGACCTTATGTCTACCCATTTGCACAAACCTTTGGCTCCGATTTTAGGTTAATGCATGACAATGCGCGTTCACATGCAGCTCGGCGAACCAGTGAATACTTTGCAACGGAGAACATCCGGGTATTGCTCTGGCCTGCACAATCGCCAGATCTCAACCCCATTGAGCACGCATGGGACATGCTCCAGAGACGTGTTTTGAAGGACTTGGACGGAGCGACAACAACCCAACAGCTGAAGGATTTGCTACAATTCCATTGGGAGCGAATACCGCAAGATGACATAAACAGTCTCATTAATTCAATGAATAATCGTTGCCGACAAGTTCTGAATAGCAGAGGAGACCATACTTTGTATTAAATTGTTCTATTCTTTCACAATAAATACATTTTCTTTAGAAATTTCATTTTGTAAGAAAAAAGTTTAGTTTCTTATGTATCTTAGTTTCTACAGTATATTGTAATATTGTTCATTTCTGTTATTAAAAGAACTTATAAAGACAACAGCTGTTATTTTTACATCATAGAACCCTAAAGATATTATTTTAAAAATAAAATACAACGTTATAATGTGAAGAACCATCCTAAAATTTAAATTAGTACATGTTGCTTAGACTTTTTTGATGAGTGTATTATTTATTTTTCATTTTTTCGTTAAATTTTTTTAACTTTTTTTTTTCGGATTATGGCATTGTCATCGACCTTTGACAGGTGTGCAAAGTTTGAATTAAATCTGATCGTTTGAAGTAGGACAAAATCGAGCTCAAAGGGGTCGGTTACATACATACATACAGGTGAAGCTAATAAAAACGTGATAAAAAGCACTAATGCTACATACGTCTGGGTCAAATAAGGCAAACAAAAATCATCCTATGATTGTTTAAAATCTCATCAAAATTTCAGGCAAGCGAGGCGAGCGAGACTATTATACTTACTTAAAGGTAGAAATTCCCCTGTTCACAGGTAAAATTATATTAAATTCTGTGCTTTGGATCCGAATTCTAGGCTAGGTGGTAGAATTAAATAGTTCAAATTATTAGCTTAGATTACAAGAGTATTATTGTTTATTTTGGAATTTCGCCGCCCTCGAAATGTGAAGCTCAGGGCGATCCGTCTCCACTGCCTCCTCCATGTAACGCCTCTACATTGACCTCTATAATTCGTTGACTTTGTAAAGATCGACAAGGGTACATAATATAACATACGCATGTTTAAAAAAATAGATAGAACATTTATTTCATAATGATGTAGCATTACCTTGTGGCATGGTCTGATTTATGCGTAGGCAACTTTGGCGTCGTAGGTAGATGGAATTAACATTTAATTATCTAAAGCTAACAATGAGTAGGTGTGGATCCAAGATATATGGCGTTTGGGGGTGACAGAGCTGTTTCGAGTGTGTAAAATTATGATGGGTAATAAATAACATGAGCTTCATCCACTCGCATGTCATGAGCAGGCGTTATAGATTTATATTTATTTAGTAAATATTGGAAGGAGTTGTTATTAAAAATGATGTTATGTGATTTTAAGAAAAGTAAAAATAATTAGAACGGTTTGTGTATTTATATTTATTTGGCGTGTCGTTTAAGTTAAGACGGAACGGCCGTGGAATTTTTAGTAGGCAGTATTTATTATAATGTTAATATTTACTTGATAAATGTTCCTTATACTTGGGTATAATAACTTTCACGCAGCCGGCGTTACTGAGGGAAATTAAAATAATATTCTTTATTTCCTTATCTATTACTGGGCTCTCCCCGCGATTCCGTCCGCGTGAAATAGTTACTTGTAGCTAACGCTAACACGCAGCGGAAGCTCTCAAGAGGAAAAAAAGTTTAAAACATTCTGCATTGGTGCTTCGCTCCTATTGGTCTTAGCGTGATGGTATATAGCCCATAACCTTCCTCGATAAATCAGCTATATAAATTTGAAACTTTCGAATCGGACCAGTAGTTCTTGAGATTACCCACTACAACATCACAAACTTACAAACACAGATTCACAAACTCACAAACTTTACCTCTTTATAATATTAGTATAGACTAGCAATCGCCCGCGTCGTCGTCTGTGTTTGTATCTCTATAAAGGACTATATAAGACAATTATTTCATTTAAAAAATATATGAAACACGTTCTTTGTACTTCTTAGCTGAATTACTATATACCAATTTTCCTAGATTTAAGTTTAAAAATGACGAATTTTCATACAAATTCATCCCCTTTTACACCACGTTTTTTCTTCACCACAGGTTTGATTTTAAAAGTCCTTTCTTTGTAGTCACTTATAGTGTAAAAGAAACCTGAATATGTGAGCTATTTTTTATACATATTTGTAAATTATAATTACAAAGAATAAATATTACGAAGGACGTAGGAGATTTAGAACAAGTATGGATTGAATCGGGTGCAATGTGAACTCGTTACTACAGAGTTTACAAATATGAACTCTAAAGGTAACCTATTAACGAAGGAATTTAGAAAATTACCCTTAAAAGGGTTTTGTTTCTTCGTCAAGCCTGTACCAACCACAGTATACTTTGTTGTGACAGATTCCGCGATCAGCCGGTGATCAAGCGAGGTGGTAGGAATTTGTACCTTGTGATCTTTAAGCATTTGGTACTAAGTCTGTCACAATGACTCGTTTTTAATTTGTCGAAATAGTATTTGGATTGAATTATAGCTCAATGTCCTAATTTTATTGTAATTTCTCCATGTTATTATAGATGCAATTGAAAGAAGATTTAGTATGTATTTAAAAATTAGTTACCAAACGTATGTAAGCGCATCACTTCAGGACGGCTGTTATTTGGTTGTTTTTTTTTTTGTATTAAAGAAAAAGAATCTAAATTGATAAAGAATCGATTCAGTTCAACAGAAATCGAACTTACAATCTCCATGGATGACTCAGTAAAATATAAAATAAACAGCAGAGCGAGTCAAAAATAAAAATATGAAATACAAATTATGACAAACCATGCATAATTTAAAGCGCTGTACACCTCAGCTCCGGTCATTTATCAGGCTTATATTAATTAGGGCACTGATATTGCAGCCAGAGAGCTGGTCATTTATTATAAACAGCTACTTAATTGCATGCTCTGTAAGCGATACGATATGGAAACACAATGTACGTTTTTGACGTAATATTGTGTTGGTAGTTAGAGTATTTTGTGGTGCTTGCCAAGCTTTTTTTAATATATTATTTAGTGCGTACTAAATTACCTGATGTTAACTGATAGTGTGCCCTAGGATAGTAATACTTTAAGCCTAGAGTGACGGATTCCTAAGTGCAATTGCTGAAACGCATATATAGTTGCTTCGAAACAGATTTACAACTTCAGAGTTATAGGTAGATATAGGCAAGCATTAGGAAATGCCTTACCATCATGTTGTGCTTTCATCACAAGGTTTTCCTTCACCAAAACCTCAAATTCCTTTCATGATTAGAACCAACGTGCATTGAGATATCCAAAGAGACTCCTCTAATCCATTGTCGTTTTAAAGTTACTGTTCTTTAGTCTTTGCAAGATCAACGTAAAAAAGTCCAAGGATATGCGACTAGGTTCGAATAATGACATCCCACTTTTAATTGGGGGAGAGGTGGTGGAACCAGTCTCCGACTTCACATACCTTGGCAGTGTCGTGTCGCCAACTGGAGGATCAGAGCTTGACATTGCACCCCGGATTGCCAAAGCAAAGGGTGCTTTCGCGTCTCTTAGGCCCGTATGGCAAGCCAAGTACCTCTCTAGAAGAGTGAAACTGAAAATATTCAAGTCTACGTCAAGTCAGTCTTGCTTTATGGGTGTGAGACCTGAAAGGCTACCGTAGATCTCACACACCAGCTCCAAGTCTTCGTTACCGCAGTCTACGTCATATCTTGAGAATCTTCTTGCCAGAGGCAATCAGCAATGTAGATTTGTGGATGCAGGCTAAAACGTGGTCGACCTAGACAAACCTGGCGAAGATCTGTGCTTGAAGTGTGTGCGAAAATTGGGCTTGCTTGGAGTGAGCTGAAGCGTCAAACCATCGACAGATCGAGATGGAGAAGCATTGTGTCTGTCCTCTGCCCCGACACTTGGGGGACATAGGACCCCAAGAGAAAGAGAGTTTTTTGGTCTTTAGTTTTTTAGTTTAATCGATCTGAAGATGTTTCATAAGCGAAATACGTGTAATCAATCGATTGTGGTCAATACACGTTAATCTGTAACATATTTTAATTAATTACATTTTTTTTATGTTTTATAGTTATATACCAACAGTATCAACCGACGTCAGGTTCAACCGTCAACTAAGAACGTGGTTTTTATTTCTTTTTGTTGCTTTAGTTAGAGGAAAGTGACCAAATATGGAAAACCATTTTATTTTTTACGCATAATTTGCACAAAATTTTTAAATAAATAAAAAACTTTCTGTACTAATTATTAACAGCCATATATTTGCACTTTATTTTGTAACAATTGTTGGTTATATTGATGAGTTATAAGTAAGAAAATTTTTCAAAAACTAAATAATGATAGAGGTACCTAAATATGGAATAGGTACCCCAAATATGGAATACTATAGACACTATAGAAAAATAAACTTAACTTATATGAGACTATTTTAACACTTTAGTATAATATAGAAAGGAACAAAAATTATTTGCAAAAATCACAAATCCAGGTATCAGACTCTGGCCCAGTGCAATTTTTATGTACCCAGGACCAACACGTGAGGAATCTGATTTATAGTACCCCATGAGTATCAATGGAAACCACAAAAAATATACTTCTTCTGGTGATCATTCGTCTTTCTGGTAGTCAATCTAAACAAGGTAGATCTTGGCACATCAAAGTGTTTTGCAGCTCTTTAATAAACCATTTTTTCTCTCTTACGGAGTAGTCCATAATTGAATACTGTGATCCGTCCATATTTGGATTTTCCGACGACTTCAAACTAAAATTCATATTTTTATATTAAAAAAAGGAATACAATCAAACATCGCTAAAATCTACAAAATAACATCTAACCGATCTTTAGAAGGCAGAAAAAACAATACTATGTGCACTTTTTGTACGAAAAATATGTATTTTTTACATAGCTGGGAAAGTTATACGGTAGCGAGAAAACAAAACATTGTCAAAACGACGAAAGGGCTTACTCGACTGACATGCTACAACTTGTACACGCGAATAGGTATAGAAAGATAGAGACAATCATTATCTATTGCGTGTGTGATTTTCCGTTTTAGAGAAATGATGGTATTCCATATTAGGGATACTATCCCATATTTGGTCACTTTCCTCTACTAATATTTCGCTCTTTCTATTACTTGTTTCAGATTATCTTTTTAAGGCGCGTAACGCACAAATAAAATAAAATGTTTTTTGTTGCAGTGACAGTTGCAGAGACGTGGTAACTGCCAATCTATTCCAGGCGGAAGTGCAAAGTAACATCCATTATAATATTTAATGATGGATTTCCGCAAAGTAACACCTTCATCAATCAAATGTCTTTTAGTTACATTTCAAAGCTGGTTAGTATGTATTTATCAATATATGTTCAGCGAAACCAGGTATAGAATTTCTAGAAATAAGTATTAGGTCAACATACGTCGTTGATATTGCATGCCGGTTGTGTTGTATTTGTGTCAGAACGAAACGTGTAATTGCAAAAACGCGTGATTTTGATTTTTCAAAGGTTATAGAAATAGCGATATTAAAGGAAAAACGAATGGCGGGAAAACAAATTAACAACCATTTTTTTAAGAAATATCTTAATTGTATTCTTCAGTTAATTTAGATTTCAGAACGAAAGGAAAATTATCAATCTTTACAGAGTTTCATAAAATAGATTTTCAAAGGATGAGTACTTTATAAAATAGTACATATTTAAAAAAAATGCAAGTTTCAACTTACAAAATGAAAAGTGTGAGTAAAAAAATGATTAAATAATAAATACTTATATAATAATCTTTACAGATAACATCTTTGAAGTAATCTCAATTATCATTACATAGTATAAAACAAAGTCCCCTACCGCGTCTGTCTGTCTGTCTGTTCGCGATAAACTCAAAAACTACTGAACGGATTTTTATACGGATTTCACCAGTGGGTACAGTGATTCACGAGGAACGTTTTGGTATATAATTTATCAAAGATTTTTTAATAATCCGGGCGGGACAACGTCTGCCGGAGCCGCTAGTAGAAGTATAATACGCAGTGAGGCAGAGAGCATTTAACCCTAAGTATCTTAGTTGTAGAGGTAATTAATACTTTCTAAGAAACAAGTCTCAAATGAAGAAGTTTACTAGCTTTACGAGACAAAGTTTTTTGCTCTAAAAACTTTCGATCACGGATTGGATTATAGTGTTTCTTACACAGTTTTCGGCGGAATGATGTCCTTTTTTGTAGCGATTTGTATTTTTTATTTATAAAGCAGGGTTCATTAGTTCCATTTTGTGTTATATTCGGTTCTTACATGTATAAATTTATATGGAAAAAGTAAAACGCGATCTGCAAGCGTTTTTCTAAATTGTATTAAAGAAATTAAAAAATGTGAGACCATGTACAATTATAGAAATGCTCTTTAAAACAATTGTAAGGACGACACGCACCCCACTTGCATGTAACGTATATATTAGATATATAAATACTAACAGTGTATTAAATGAGGTTTATCATCAGCAACATAATTGGAACCTTAACTCACCATATAACGCTACTGGCCTGGCCCTACGCCTTTACAGCTTCACCGGATTACTCTTCAGTGATTACTTACACTATATAAGGAACTAATGAAAAAATGACTTAAAGAAAGATAATTGTATAATATGTCCATATTGTCAATAAGTAATACGTTTATGGTCTAATAGCTTATTAGAAAGATTCCTTCTATCTTCAAAATTACTATTAATAATTATAATGTTGAATTGTAAACAATGAATGAGCTGACGTCTTGAAATCTTGCATAAATATAAATCAAGATATAACACTTTATATCTGTCTAAGCAGTTTTTAATATTCGACAATTTAAATAGTGCTCATTGAACTCCATACAATATTCTTATATGTTATTATGGTTACTAAGTTATGTAGACGAAAGCGCGGGAAATAAAATAAAATGGCCGCCAAAATGACCAAAAAGACAGTATAATTCAAATTACATACATAGATACAGATATATGAATTTCAATTATATTTATTCTTTGAGTACAGAACAACGCACGTCTTACGCGCATGTTTACAGTGTACAACATATGATAAATTTCATGCAGACGAAGTAGCGGGAAACAGCTAGTCTAAAATAGAATTACCTAAACTACTTCCTAGAAGGTCAACTATCTGCCGGTGAAAGTCCCGTAAAAATCGGTGGAACCGTTTCGGAGATAGCACTGTGGGCGAAGCCACAGTTAACAGCTAGTCTAAATTAAAATAGACTAAATTACTTGTTATAACGTCCGCTATCTGCTAGTGAAAATCCCCTAAAAATCGGTGCAACCGTTTTGGAGATAGCACTGCGGGTGAAGCCACGGTTAACCGCTAGTCTAATTTAGAGTAACCTAAGTAACCTGCTGTAATTTCAACTATCTGCCAGTGAAATTCCTGTCAAAATCGGTCCAGCGGTTTCGGAGATTACCCGGAACAAAGAGACGGACAGACCGACAAAAATTTTAAAAATTGCATTTTTCTTATCAATAGCGCGTATACGTTCATAACCAATCAGTATTTTTTTTATTTTGATATTACATACAGACACTTTATTTTTATTATATGTAAAGATTAATCAATCGAAGTATCTACCATTATTATCTATGCACTTTTACTATTTTAGACCAAAGTGACCAGTTCGACAAAACGCTAATTTGATATGTAAGAACCTAATATTAAAGTGAAATATTGTTTGGTCATTATGAATAAGTGGATATAATAACGACTGAATAGCAATTCAAATTAACTTCTTCCTCTTCCTTCCATAATTGATTCAAAAGCGCTGGGTTTCGAGACAACTGTTTTACGATAAATTAAATCTGTACACGAACTTAAGTTTGAGACACTTCATTCTTATCTATCCCGTATCGTAAAGTTGTGGAATAGTCTCCAACTCAGTATGTTCCTTCTTATAACATAGGAACTTTCAAGCGTAACGTGAACCGATATTTACGCCCTTATGACAGCGGAGAATGGCAATACTTTGAATATCTCTCGGTTGATGCTATTTGGTTGCGCCGCTTTATGTATATTTGAAAATTCCCGCATTATGGATTGAATCATGCCACTTTGAAGCCCGACCAATTAATTGCGATCAGGTCACGCCACCTTTCTAGCCTAGTTTCGATTGCGGCCGCCAGTGTTCGACTGTTGCCGCCATTGTGTGTGTTTGAATGTTATAGGGTGTAGTTTGGGCGGGGGAGAGTGGTGTTGTGTGCGGGGGGGGGGGGGCCAGAAAAAAAAATTTTTATTTTTTTGGTGGAGAGGTGAAAAAAAAAAGAAAAACAAAAAAATAGACAAAAAAAATAAAAAAAAAAAAGGGGGAGGGGGGAGAAAAAGAGAGAAAAAGAAAGGAAAATCAAGTAGGGGGGAGGCGGGGGGGAGGTGTGGTGGGGGGGGGTTTGTTTCCATTCTTTCTTCTACCTTTTTTCCTCAAAATAAAAGAAAATAAAAAAAAAAAAAAAAAAAAAAAAAAACCACACAAAAAAAAAACAAATAAAATAGAAACCCCCGCATCGCACGCCTACGGTGACGTCGACAATCGCGGCGTCACCACTATTATTTTTGGATATTACTATGCTCATCATTATAAAAAAGAGTCATTAAACTGTTAGAAAGTCATCGAAATGCACGTTTTAATAACATACCCACTTGATAATGGTAAGTAAGTCAGTCAGTATTGTGATGAACTCTTTTTTAAAACGTTTATTTGTCACATTTGACACTGGCAAGAATGCCTACATAGATAGAACCACAATTTAAAAAAATATCGGTGTTATGTCATTTGTGCTTGAGATTTGCCATATTCGGGTTTTTATGCAACATATCGGCGAGGTCATGTCATTTTAGTATTACTAACAAAGAATTCAATTCCGACTACGGAGATTTTCGGCCATTTTTAATTGAATATTTTTAAGGTTACGTTATATACGTTTCTAAATAACATATAGATTAAAGTATTGTGAGGGTCGTAAATAAAAACTGAAATTGAAAACTGAAATTAATCGATTTGTATTTTATTATGTGGAATAAAATAAACTTACGTTATATTTGAGTTTAAGAGAAACAATTAATATGGTGCCCTCTTCGCAGTTTCAAACTTGCACCTCCCATCGCTGGCTGGCAGCTCGGCACCCCTTAAAACCTAGTAAAACGGCGGAACTGTAATGTTCTTTAGAACTATTATATGTGTACGCCAGCATTGCGGAATGGGTTAACCAGCACGGTTTTCCCTCAGAGATATACAGACCTGAGAGATAAACAGGCTTTTCGAGGTCGGGGACATATCAGTAAAGCCCTTGGTGTTGCATTTGTTCTTAGGCGACGGTGACCATTTACCATCAGGTGGGTCGTCCGTCTGTTGGAATAAATAAAGTAAAATATGTAGAAAAAAAGAAGGAGAATTTGTTTCACCTTTATCCAAGTAACCCTTAATTATATTTTAATATATATATTTATATATAATATTAATCTATTAATAATAGTGGTCGTCTAGTAGTCAAAATTTGACCATAATAAGGGGTACAATTTCACTCTTTTTTACAATACAAATTATTATCTGTATTGAGTATTCTACATATAACGTAGATTGTAGACACAAGGAGCGTGAAATATCACGAATAGAGACTTGTATAAAGGCTTCTATTCGTGGAAGAATAGAGACCATGTCAAAAAAAAACAGAATGATTAAATCCAACAATAATAGTTTTCATTACTCCAGCTTGCAATTGCCACGAGTACGCAAGCTTTAAGTGAATGAATATAAACTAGTTTTAAAATAATACCCGGGTAAATAAATATGAGAGCGATTTAATTTTCTTATGGTGATTTATATGTTACTAGCTGTGCTCGCGACTTCGTCTGCGTGGAACCTAATGTAAAGGCACAGTGAATAATAAAATCATCGGAATGTATTAAGTCCATTTACTTATCTACTTTTCTCTCGTACTTAAGTCGCGTCGTCATTAAAATTACAATAACTATTGGTAGAGTGATCCGATTTTAATTAAACTACGACTAAATGCTACCCGAGGATATACTTTATGATTTCCTTGGTGAGGTCTCATCGTGAACGCAGTACTTTAGTAGTGATGCGTGTTCATACAAATAGACAGAGATATTTAGAAGTGATTGGTATGTATTTTATTACTTATTTCAAGACAACTGCAACAACTTTTTTTTTTCACAAAAATCTAAAATGATACACGTTAGATTTACATTCTTATTATTTGTGTAGATATTATTTGATTTGTGATTTGAAATTAAAAATCTATCATGAATTTAAAATGTTGTTTGTCTTTCTTTGGGATGGCGGTCGTAGAAAAGTCTTGCCATCCTAGATGTAATGAACTTTATCGTTCAAACCGTATAAGCAACCGATTGAAATTTTTGCTTAACGCGTGTTGTTATTTAGGATATTTTAACAAATAAAATATTAAGATAAGTATTTGAATGAGTGAGAACCGTATTTTTAACCTTCTTTTTGTTCTATCCAAAAACGGCTAATATATACTAGCATCATACTTTCAGTGATTATAGCGCGAACCCTAAAATAAAAGAGCAAGTAATAAACACGGCCGAGTATGAGGTGCGGTCATGTTAGGGATTCCGAACTAAATGAAAGAGACCATATATTTTTGGTAAATATATAACAAAAATATATTTGCCCGTGATGCCGCCCGTGTTTGTTACGTAGGTATCAATTATTTTCGTCTATTATTTTTATTTTTATTTGTTCTAATTTCCTAACGAATACCTTAGTTTCAATACAAAAAGTGTCCCATAGACAAGCCAAATCTACAATAACGTGAGTGGAGCCGTATGTGAAAAGTAATCACTTATAATGCTAAAAATATTATTGATAATTCTTATAAAGTGCCATTTGTAAAATGATTTAATGTTTATAAAATTGCTTTAAAATCGGTGATTAATATATACAAAGGAAGATAGAATATACACTAACATAAACGAATAATATCATAAAGAACTATTATAAAAGTAAATATGGCATAATGCACATAATCAGAAACACTTAGTCAAAATATAGTGAAGCCATAATTTATAAATTGTTGGAAACGTTTTTAGCGGGATCCTAGTCTGTGATTTAGCGGCTGTTGTATTTTATTCATAACTAGCTTCTGCCCGCAACTTCGTCCGCGTGGAATAGTCACTTTGGGCTAATGCTAACACGGCGCGGAAGCTCTCAAAAACCCGATTTTGAATCATTCTTTATTGGTGCTCCGCTCTTATTGAGCTTGGCGCGATGATATATAGCCTACAACCTTCCTCGATAAATAAGCTATCTAACACTGAAACAGTTTTTCAAATCGGACTAGTAGTTCCTGAGATTAGCGCGTTCAACCAAACAAACCGTCCCTCTAGCTTTTTAATATTAGTATAGATTACTACTCATCTCTCGTACTTAACTCGAGCCGTCATTCAAATTACAATAACTTTTGATAGAGTAGATCGATTTTAATGAAACAAAGATTAAGTTACTCTCGAGGATATGCTTTATGATTTCATTGTTATTAACCTAGTGCTTTGGCAGTAATGCGTGTTCATACAAACAGACAGACATTTATAAAAACGATTAAAATGTATTCTATTACTTATTCCGAGACACCTGCCACAATTTTTTCACGAAAATCGAAAAAGTACAGACACGTTAGATTTACATTCTTATTATATGTATAGAAGATAGATTTTATTTTATTTGACTGTATATTTTGTAATATTGGTCGTGTTTTACGTAATAAAGTTCTGTTATTATGCACAACTGGAGTGTATAGGAAATATAACAGCACGGAGCATGGACAGTTCTAACGAAAATGCCACCAAAGGTACTCTGTGGGTGCCACCATATTGTCAGAACATTGAAATTATTACAAAACACTTAAAATATTATTACCTACTCGACAATGGTAGTAATAATGTAGAAAATTGGTTGCCAAAAGAAAACTCATTATTTTAATGTTTACTGAATCATAACATTTAAGTAATTTGTGTTATTTCACTTAATGAAAACCGGTTTACAGTAATTCTAAATAAAGTTAAGACGACCGTAACTTCCTTACCTGCTTCGTTAGTAGATAATTGGTAATTAATGAAAATGGCACCCGATACGGGCACGCCATTAGCCTAATTTCAAAGTAGATAGCTATAAAATGATAGTTGCTGAGAAAATGTTGATGGAACACGAAAATATCTTCACGCTTTAACTTAATTTTTTAAAGGATTCTAATTTATTACAATATATTTATAATACTTATATAAAATACTAGCTTTCGTTCGCGGCTTTGCTCGAGTTAATGTGGATTAGATCTCCACGGGAACGGTCCTTTTTTCGGTCGATAAACTCAAAAACTACTGAACGGACTTTCGTGCGGTTTTATACCTGTAGATACAGTGGTTCATGACGAAGGTTTAGCTATATTTTTTGTCAACATTTTTTTTTTAAATCAGGGCGGAATAACGTCCGTCGGGTCCGCTAGTCTGAATATATTAGACAACTCACAAAAAAGATCCATCGACGCTTATCACTGTCATCGGATTTATATAATCATTACATAGTATAAAACAAAGTCCCCTACAGCGTCTGTCTGTCTGTCTGTTCGCGATAAACTCAAAAACTACAGAACGGATCTTTATGCGGTTTTCACCCATGGATAAAGTGATTCATAAGGAACGTTTTGGTATATAATTTGTCCAGGATATTTTTATAATGAGGGCGGGTCAGCGTCTGCCGGGTCTGCTAGTTGCATATAATTATCGTTTCAAGACTATCCCGAAATCGTTAATTTTCAGTAATGTCTTCGTTTGATGCGGGTCCACGTGACGTCATTCTGTATCCATAACGGTCCATATTTTGAATAATGTAGCCACTATAGGTCGATAGTTATAGATAATTCACGGCCTCTCGTGTAATCCATCCAAGCGCGGCCAGTCTGTTGGATGGAAATGTAAAATTGGAGATCGTAAAGGCTAAACGGGCGCAGTGTTGCAGACCACCGGATTCGGAATAAATAAAATGCTA
The DNA here is from genome assembly GCA_036509395.1 of Antheraea yamamai. Lineage (NCBI taxonomy): Eukaryota > Metazoa > Arthropoda > Insecta > Lepidoptera > Saturniidae > Antheraea > Antheraea yamamai. The sequence goes on along the minus strand of AP028435.1, from coordinate 16,659,754 downwards.
ATCCGATTCCCCTTTACTGGAGGTCATTGTGTCTCAACTTTCATATTATCGGCACCCATTAAATAGCCTCATAAAATGTGTTTGCATGACTCTTAATATGCTAATTTGTCTTTTTTTATTTTTCCACATGCCTTAAAAAAATATAAAAAAAACTAATCACCTACATGGCTCCAAATATTATTTTACCCTGTTCACACTATAGAGGTCATTATTAAAGTTTGCCCAAACAACCTTGACTTTCAAAAGAAACAATTAATTAAAGAGTTATTTAATTTAATCCCTTCCTCTCCTTTTCATACCCGAACCACGCGCGCTGGGCTTCGGAGCCATAGTTTTACGGTAAATCCTATCTGGGCACGAACTAAAAAGTTCGCAACCTCTTATCTCTGCCGTACCGTGAAGCTATGGAACAATCTCCCGGCCAGTGTGTTCCCTCCTTCCTATAATATGGGGTCCTTCAAGCGTAACGTGAAGAGACATTTATGCAAGCCGGCATGACAGCGGCGACCGGTGAGGGATGAGGGATAGCGTGTCTCTCGGTAGTCGCCGTTGTTTTTGGATTGTACTGTGCTCACCATCAGGCACAGTACAGTCACTTTGCTGAGCTACGATAAAAAAAAAAAAATAATAATTAATAATTTTAAAGCCTCGTATATCTTTTTACATATATTCAAACATTACAACAACAGACACATCTCAAAAATAAGTGTTCATTATGTAATTTTTTTAATATAGTATAGTTGATTTCCTATTATCTTAATCAATTTAAATTATTATAGATATACCATAGTTGGAATTTAAAATATTTATAAAACGTGTCCGAAATTAATTTGGTATTAAAATGTAATCTCTTACAATTCTTATAGAATTAATGATACCCCCCACATACCAAGTATGAAACTACAACTTCACTATGTTTCTCTAATAAAATAGAATACGAAGTGGTGATGGCGCTCTATTTAAGTGTCTAGCATGAGTATCATATCTATTAATACTTGTAGTTACTCGACGAGGTAAAGAGGAAGGAGTTTAAAATAGTTCACTTTTATATTGTCTTTAATAGATGAAAATACTTCACCTATAACAAATTTGAAAAGGACTCGAGTAATCAAAGTTTTGTTGTTAATTGATTATGCTTAATTTTGTAACGCTCATCATTCAATTAAAACAATATCAATAAAATTATATTCTGAATTAGGTATATATATTTTTTCTTTTCTAACTCATTGTGACCCCCTTCCATATTTCGAACTGTGACCCTTTTATGGGTCGCGACCGCAAGGTTGAGAAGCAATGGTTTAGAAGTTAAGCCAATAATGTCGATCCCATACCTACACAGACCGCTCAGAGTGCTTAAATGATATCGGATAAGTTTAGCCGTTATGTCTTATTGTCTTTTCTTTCTTTGATGTAGCAACATTGTTATTTACTTCGGCAATTGGGAGATATATATTTGTATATTGTTTAATTTTCTATGTTACTACTATGTGTAATTTTGTATTATATATAATTTATTTATTTATTAGATACTAACTGTGCCTGCGACTCATCTACGTGAAAACTTATGTAAAAAACAGTGATTAATAAAGTCATCTGAACGTGTTAAGTCCATTTACTTATCTACTTTTCTCTCGTACTTACGCCGCGTCGTCATTAAAATTACAATAACTTTTGATAGAGTGAACCGATTTTAATGAAACATGTACTAAGTTACTTTCGAAGATATTCTTTAAGATTTTCTTGTTGTGGTTTTACTGTGAAGCCAGCACTTTAGCAGTGATGCGTGTCCATACAAACAGACAGACGAATAGACAGACAGACAGACATTTTTAAAAAATGATTGTAATGTATTTCATTACTTATTCCTAGACACCTGCATCAAGTTTTTTCACGTAATTCAAAAAAGTAGAGACACGTTAGATTTACATTCTTATTATATGTATAGATTCCCAGCGCATTTGTTAGCCTTTAATAATTGTATTTTTTTATTATTGTCAAAGAAGTTAGGTTACGTATCGTATCACGTGATTGAACTGCGCGGCATGTAGTCTCATGCTCGTTAACTTAGGCATTAACAGTTCGGACTTTCTCGGTAATAATCGTTTCTGGTCGGGCGTCCAATCCACTCTCGGTTCCCTATACCTTATAACGCATTACTTCTCGTCCGCACCATTATTTGATGCTATACAGCGTATAATTTTCTATAATAAATACGCTATAAAACGCAAAAATATGTTTCCCTAATCTGACTGGCAGTTAAATATTCGTTCAAACAAAGAAAAGAAAACAATCTCATGAGGTTCATAATATTAGTCTAGCTAGTTTTTAAGTAGGTTTAATTCACAATGACTTATTAGCTGCTGTAATAAAAGTTTCTAATACAACGGTATGTTGGTGTAGAATTATTTTTTAGAAGAAATAAAATTCATTTACTTTACATATATCACATACTTTAGAGGGGATATTAAGAAAGCAATAGCCCTGGATAAATTTATCCACATCACATATTGTGCTCGACTCTATGCATAGATTAAATTGTTGACTTCAGATTTTTTTTTAAATTTATGTCATTATATGGCTGATGTTAGAGCTTACTAAGAAGTATTTTTTTTTTATAAGTGAGTACTCAGAAGAAAAGTGCTATTTGTCAAATCTTTATATATACACTCATCAAAAAAGTCTAAGCAACATGTACTAATTTAAATTTTAGGATGGTTCTTCACATTATAACGTTGTATTTTATTTTTAAAATAATATCTTTAGGGTTCTATGATGTAAAAATAACAGCTGTTGTCTTTATAAGTTCTTTTAATAACAGAAATGAACAATATTAGAATATACTGTAGAAACTAAGATACATAAGAAACTAAACTTTTTTCTTACAAAATGAAATTTCTAAAGAAAATGTATTTATTGTGAAAGAATAGAACGATTTAATACAAAGTATGGTCTCCTTTGCTATTCAGAACTTGTCGTGTGTTTATGTCATCTTGCGGTATTCGCTCCCAATGGAATTGTAGCAAATCCTTCAGCTGTTGGGTTGTTGTCGCTCCGTCCAAGTCCTTCAAAACACGTCTCTGGAGCATGTCCCATGCGTGCTCGATGGAGTTGAGATCTGGCGATTGTGCAGGCCAGGGCAATACCCGGATGTTCTCCGTTGAAAAGTATTCACTGGTTCGCCGAGCTGTATGTGAACGCGCATTGTCATGCATTAACCTAAAATCGGAGCCAAAGGTTTGTGCAAATGGGTAGACATAAGGTCTGAGAATATCCTCAATGTGATTTTCAGCATTCATGTTTCCATTTACAAAAACGAGCTCAGTTCGCCTGTTCTTCATAATACCCGCCCATAACATAACTGTTGAGCCGCGGTATGGATGAACTTCCTGAACGCACCTGAGCCTTTCAGTATTTCCGGGCCGACGATACACTCGCAGCCTTCTTGTATCAGGCTTAAACCCGAATCGCGACTCATCGGAAAACATAATTTTATACCATTGTTCCTGGGTCCATGTTATGCGTTCTCTACACCACTCATATCGACGAGCGCGATTCCCGTGACGTATCGGTGGGCACCTGATTGGGCGTCGAGCTCGTAGGCCGTACTCATGCAGTCGATTTCGCACAGTTTGAGGACTTACATCAACACCACTTGAAATTTGTAGCCTCAAACTTATCTCTCGAGTGGTTAACAGCGGCTGGCGTCTTGCAGTCAGTTGTATGTACCGGTCTTGCCGAGTGGTTGTACTCCTTTTACGGCCTGGATGCTGTTCAGCGGGTTCTCCTGTATTATTGTAGCGCTGCCAAAGACGACAAATAACACTTCTATGAATGCCAAAATGTCGAGATACCTGAGATTGATTACTTCCCGCTTGCAACATCCCTACAGCTCTTTGCATTTCATCTGCCATCAAATGACGTCGCTTCATGACGTAAAGAATATCTAACAATTCAATTTTGTCGCTAACTTTATTTAAATGGTTGGTAAAATTATAAAATCAAGACTAAACGTAGCAATTAAAACGCACTTAAATTCAAACAAATTCGCAGTCATTTGAATTTTATGAAAAAACAAAACATAATCAATTTTTTTTTACAACCAGCCAGTATGTCATCAATAACAAAACAGTTTACTTACCTACGCACTTTGTTTGAGTAAATACTTAGAAATGAATTAATATAAATGGTAAAATTTGTAATATCACGCATGTTGCTTAGACTTTTTTGATGTGTGTAGTTCTTCTGTACGTGTGTTTGTGACTGACCTTCTACTAAACTGCTGGACAGATTTTGATTTTTATTTGTGTGTTCAGGTTGATTCAAGAATGCTTTAGATTCATAAATGCATGCGACAGATGGCACTGACGTCTGATCTCAAGATTAGATTTATAATTTTAGGAGATAAATTTATAATTTTGCGTCATGACATGCTAGGAAGTGTCACCGTATTGCACTTGCGTAGGTTGTGTCAGAGTAGCGACGCGTAGTATAGGAGCCTGTGTACATGTAATATTGATATTTTTGAGCTCATCATACGTTTGATTGATTGAGAGACTTTATAAAAATGTATATACTTAATTATTGCTCCGAGTACCACAATAGATATGAAAACAGCACTAATGTTAATACTTTCAATAAACAAATTCTGAAATTTATATATTATCGTTCACAGTATAATTAATAAGGAAATTCAAAACGGAACACATTTTTGTTTCATTGTTTTTAGTTTTCCCTTCTGTCGGCAATCCTTATGACTACCTCGATCTTTGTCTTTCTTTATTATTAGTTTCACTTGTTAAGAATTTGTTCGTCAGCATCTGAGCGACTGTGTAAGTGCATTGCGTACTTATTGTAAGTGCAGGTATTGTCATTTTTCCAAAGCAGTACGAGTTATGCGACACTTTGAGGGTGTGGTATTTTATGTAGCGGTTTTGATGAAAATTGTTACATTAGTTTTATAATGTATAGAAATGTTTGTTCCTCATTTAATTTTTAGTTGTCTATCGGTGTTTTTTTTTCACCTTACCCGGAATATTATCCTGAATATATCCGGAAGCATATGATTTGCCTTTATTTGGTTGGATACATTCCAGTTTGAGTTCCATGATGCAAACAAATATCTTGTTTGGAGAGCATAAGTCCTGAACATAGATTTTTTAGCGATAAAATCAACAGTTTCATTACCCGGGATCACACTAAGTCCTCGTATCCATACCAGGTCTACATAAATTCCTAAACAATGACAACCATACAAATGGAATTGACTAATTGTGATAACTGGTGTTTCATTGAAATATGTCAAACATGTCAAAACAATATCAAGTGTAGTGTAAAAAGTTTCAATAAGAAGAAAAAGCCCTTTCTCTCTTGAAGGCAAAAAATTTCATTGATTAAAAAACATTTATATATACATATATAGATTTTTTGGGCCAGAAAGCATGTCAGGCGTCCACAGAACACGTTTCTAAATTATTATCACAATCTGTTCAGTAGTTACGGCATGCATAGATGACAAACATACAAATATTTATTTTTATATATCTATCTTCTCTCTCTCTATATATATAAGAGATTCCCACCTATATATTGACTCATCACGATATCTCTGGAACCATAAGGCGTAGCGACTTGAAATATGGTAGGAATATTCCTTTCGCCGAGTAGAGGTCAGCTAAGAACGGATTTTACGAAATTCCACCCACAAGGGGGGTTGCGGGGGGGTAATCAGGGCGGGACAACATCAGCCGGGCCCGCTAGTTCTCAATATGGAAACAATTAATATATATTGAAATGGTTGTGAGTATAAAATCGCGAGAAAACGGACCCCGCTCTAGTAGTTTTATTGAAAGAGTGCCTTTCACTTTGCAAGCGCTTTTTTCATTTACTAAAGAAGCACTGTCACTGCTGCGTACCTACTCATTTACGAAGAAACGTTTGCTGCTAAGAAGTTGCGTAGTGCATTATAAACTGCGAAACTGCGAAAACTTAAACCGTGCAAAGTGAGAAGCATTACATTTCTTGTGTTTTGTTTTGTGGGAAATATTGTGCATACATATTTAAGTAGCAGAGAAAGATAGGAGAAAAAGTAGTAATTTATCTTTCGGAATAGCGTAATCTTATGTTTAAAAATATAATTTATATAATGCGATCACATGTATACTTTAGTATTTCTTGTGATATTAGGCGGATGTTATCCAACTGCCCAAAACTATGATTTTATATCCTATAGGTATTCTAGATTGTAAAGTATTTGCAATGTAAAGGAACTATTCACATCTAATGCACTTACGTACTTCAATAAATGATGTTGGAGTCTTTAAATGGTGAATAGTATCGTCTCCCACTCTGTAGCATCAATTTCCTCTATGCTGGAATCAACTCTCTTCAGTTCATTTGCTTATGTAATTAACTGTCTTGTAAGTAGTAAAAGTAGAAAATAAAAGATTTAGGTGGACGGATATCCTAATCCTCTCACGTAAATGTGAAGGTTTATCAGTTGTAATCAATCAAAGCCAGAATTTAGAGAAAGTTGTGTTTACATTTTTATGTTAGCTTTCTTGGATTTCTGTCAAAATAAATAGCTAATACTCATATAAATTTTGGGTAGGATATATTAAGCATTATGTCTGTGTGATTTATTCCTTTAATTAATATATTATTCTAAAAATTCTTTTAAATAAAGATAATACCAATATATTGATTTTTACTTTGTAACATTTAAACTTTAAATAAAGATGGTTCTTTGGAAGGTATGAATGCCGTATAAATAGACTTAGCCCGAATTGACTTGAGTTTTCGGAGAAGGAAAGCATCGTGGTGAAACTATAGCTTTGAAGTTTTATATTAAGCTTGCTTGGTTAGGTACAATCCTCAAGTCTTTAATTTGTCGCCAAGATGTATTTCCCTATCAGTTCTCTAGACATTTTTGTCTATGCTTATCGTCCTATTTTCCCACATACACTGCTCTTTAATACCAGAAATCGTGGTCAAACGTCTCTCTATAGAAAAAATCGAGGCAGTCAAAAGGACTGCCGACAGAGGTGAACAATAGAATAGTGTTCTGTTTTGAATTTTAAATTGATTACAGTATGTGTCATTTAAATTTCATAATTTTTACATTGACATTATCATCATTAATCTGGTTTTCACATCTATGGGTAGCTTAGATAGGCCGCGAATTGCATGTATCAGGCAACAGCCCAAGCCGAGGTGTTCCGTGCACCCTGGAGTTAGTTGTCAAATAAAATCGGCTGAGTGCAAACCGCGCAAGCGTAATGCGATCGGTCATGCTTACTAGCATGTCATGATGCAAAGTTATGAATTTATCTCCTATCAAAAATACCGTTCGACGCACCTTGAGAAGTTTTCACTTCAATAATTGAAAACCAATGATTTTTTGGTACAACCATCAATTACTTATTAACGAATGCAATATGTACTGTTAACCAAGTTTAACACTGTAAAACTCAATTGACTATTTTACTTCGACATGTTAATTTCAGTATACTCTTCATCTTTTTAAGTTTAAGTAGAATTGTCAATTTTTTACGTTTCTGTTTCGAATGTAAATGAAGTTTGTAACTTAATTTCGTGGATTAGCATCAAAGGCAAACGGCCAGAGCGCCGAGTGCCCTTTGTACGTGGACTTGTAAAAAATTCTCAAAAGTAATAAAATCAAGATAAAATCAGATGGAAAGCTGAAACGAGTACTAATAACAAACAATCTAGATAGGGAATATAATCTATGCGATGAAAACAGTTTTTATATAAGTTCTTCATCTTATAATTACGATAACATTAAAAGAATTAACAAATGGATTCTTTTTTGTTGAAAATTTGATATGTGACCGTAAAATTTAATATGTGTACCCAGTACTTGCTTCTCTGAAAACTCATTACGGAATAGGTTTAAAAGTAGCCACTGTAGAGAATTTCAACTGACTCAATATCCATAATTTTGAACACCTGAATCCACAATAGGAGTAATAAAAGTCCCCAGAAATAAATCGTAAGAGATTGCAGGTAGTTGAACAGTTAACTAGCTTTTTCCATCACTGCATTATTTTACCAGTAAGAGATGTTAAAATCAAATTTTGGTATATAACAGAAAATAAAATCAAAATTACTTTATTCAGTTTAGGCCCCAATAAGGCACTTATGAACATCAAAACTACCACCGGTTCAGAAAACGAATCAGTCATCGAGAAGAATCGGCAAGAAACTTGATCTTTTACAAAACTTTTAAAAATTTCTTTACTTCATCACACGCAAACTGAAAATTAAGCATTTTCAGATAATACGACCTTAGTAACTTTACTTTAAAATGTCGTGTTTCTCTTTTAAAAATATAAAAAGAACAGAGATAACATGAATAGGCATGCATTGCAATGTAGCTATATATATATATTCAATGCAGTATAGTATATTCTATATATATTCTAGTATATTCAATGTAGCTTATAACTATATATAACGAACTTCAAAAAACTATAATTCTCGAGTCGGTTATAAAATATTGCTACTCCTGAAAATATTGGAACAGCTACTTTACTAGTTTGTGTTGATAAGTAGGTTTTGTTATACCAGGAATTAATACCGCGAATATTCCTTTGCGTCAGAAATTTGTGTGGCGCTTCTTCTCCAAGGTACTTAAAAGATATGTTGTTATAAAATATTCTTAATACAGAGAAAGCTTGTTTGGTTAGTTATTCAATTGTCCATAGTGACAAGGCTCACAATTATTATCCTCAGCTCGAAAATTCGTCATCCTTTTGTCACCCGACGTTCAGCCCGAGGCAAGCACAAAGAAATAAGGTTAAAAAGGACTTTAATAACATTGTGTTATAGCCCGAGGCTGTCTGAAGCCTCCTACCAAATAGAGTCGCATTAAAAGAACAGGTCGTTAGAATATGAGAAAGTTTTATCAGTGTCAAGAGAAGCAATTCTAACGAGATTATCACGTACGAATATTTGCATTTTACTTTGGTTTTAATGTTAAATTAATCTTCACAAATTTTCTGTTACTTTTTTCTAGTTGTCTCTAAACTATCCCAGGATAAGTTTTATACAGTAGACTAGTAGTACGCTATCGTTAATTGTTTCTCTCATACCAGCCTGCGTAACTGTCTATTTACATTACATTTGAAGGTACCGAAATCACAATATGAGAGAGTTAACATGTCAACTGTATTATTCTACTATTCCAGACTATTCCACAACTTCACGGTTCGGGAAAGATAAGAGATAATGACTTTTCGGTTGCCGAAGAGCTATAATAGCCCTGAACTCTAGCGCGTATGTTTAGGTTATGGTAGGGAGATGAAAGAATTATGTTGTACATATATTTAGAACACGATCAGTGATGCGATGTTTTGGCGAAGGGGGAATTCTTTTAGTGAAAGTCAGCGATGACTATTGGGCGCAGTGTGTTTTCTAAAGCCTAATTGTCTAATTACCATCTTCAACTTGATAATCTATACGTTATATACGTTACATTGTAAAATACCATCAGGTAAAATTGCTTGCAATATAATAAAAAACAATTAATGAGTCTAAATGTATATTCCTATCAACAATATATGATTGTATCTCACTTACCGAGTTAGAAAGTTTTCCTTCAAATGTTATATAATTATTGTTATAATTACTGGGTTGTTGTTAAATCTCGCCTCTAGCGTCGAGACCTTTATGTAAATGATATCGTCTGAGGCGCAATAAACTTCTATATAGCTTCGTGTTTCTATTATAATTATTCAACTCAACAATTTTTTTCGTAAAATATGAAGTATTAATTTGACTTGTTACAATTAATTTAAGTAGAGACCTTACATATATATTTGTAAGAGCTGTAAAGGTGGTTATACTTTTGTATTTTATCGGTTAATTGCTGATTAGCTGAGTTTTTATCGCGCATATTTTTATATTATGCCACAAATCTTATTTCAATATAAACTGACTTCTAAAATGTAATTTACTATTTTATCATAGAGTAATCGGATAAATAATTCAGATAATCTTATTCCTATTTGTCAGATAATTTGAAAATATATAAATAATTTTAAAAAATCACTTTATTACCCTTTCCTACATTTTTGTGAATGCAGATTGCAGCAGTAATTGAAGAAAGTCACTTATTTCCAATCGTTAATTTGACTGTTCAAATATAAGGTAAAATGTGCAGCGTTAGTAATTCTATTAGCTTAATTAAAATAAAGTCTCAAGTATCAGGTAGAAATACAACAACATATGCAATATCTACACTTGCAGGAAAAGCCAACGGTAGCGTCACTTGTCTAACCCTCGACCCTCCATTCTCGTTACGGATCACTGACTTGTTGCTACCTATCAAAAGTTACTTCCACCTCGTGTTATCTATCTGCCCTTTATGTAAATATGTTATTTAACATATACTGTTTTCGAAGCTATTTTTCTGTTTTAATTATTTTGTATGATATAATACTAAGGGATATATTTTATGATTATTTATGAATGGGTCGGCTCGCCCGGGGTAGTACCACCCTCTCACAGAAAACCAACGTGAAGTAACAGTGCTTGCATTGTTGCGTTTCGTTCGGTCAGTGAGAGCGCGGGGGACCCCCCTCCCTTCCCCTCCCACTTTCCTCTTCCCTCCCTCCCCCCCCCCCCCCCCCCACAGGGGACGCACTTGCGCTCCCTGGTGTTGCAAGTGTCTATGGACGGTGGTGATCACTTACATCAGGTGACCCACCTGTTCGTTTGCCTCCTATGATATAAAAAAAAAAAAAAAATGAAGTTGTAGTTTTTAACTTTAAATAGAATTGTGGAAGCCAACCCTATTAGCAGTACTTGGTATACAAGAAGCACGTAAATCAAAAACAACTGCTTCTCGTGTATGAATCAAAATATGGCTCTATATGAGATATTTTACTTTCACGAATTTGTCCATGGTACATTTTCTGTTAGCATTATAAAACTACATTAAGGTAATAAGAGTACTTATTTTATTATTTCTACTAATATTCTTGTAGTTGTTAAATTACTTAGTAAGTTTTAAATTCGGTGTCTTGGATGCAATTTGAAAGTCACTATTGAACGGCTAGGCTCCTATCATCAAAAACATCGCATTTATTAGTTTAAATTCATAGTTTCGAGGATTTACATGTCGACATACAAAAATAAATACGTACCTGAGACACGGCTAACTGTTGTTTTGAGTACCACGCACTATCCTGAAAGTCATATATATGCATTTAGAGTGTAAGTAACTATATGTTGTAGTAACACACTGCGTCTCAGAGAACAGAACTGTTCACAAAGAATGTGGTTAGATGAAATCATCGATGTTCAATTTTAACACACTTAATTACGTATGATTAATTAATCTTTTGTTATATCGAATTCCACGCAGACGTAGTCACGGGCACAGCTAGTATATAATAAAATTATGATGAAAGCTCTAGGGAAAATTATCTGGAATGGCAACCATCACATCAATACAGGCTGGGATACATAACCTAGGCAGTGGATTGTATAAATTGGCTGGAGGTAGATACCCCTTTAAAATAAATGTCAAAAGTACTTCTTTTGACAAAAATGCACACCAAAAATATTCAAACACTGATTATCGTGCCGATTGCGAGAGCGGGCTACGGGCAAGTGACTGATCATATCTGATTTTTTATTTATATATACCGGAAGAGCTACTATTGACCTGTGTCCGTGCTATTGACTATACGGGGGAGTTAGTAGTGACCTGAAATGCCATTGTTTGAAGTTATCGGCTTTTCATACATATCGACATAATTTACCCTCTTCTGGGACGCCATTGGTGAGAGTTATCAACTATTCATATAAACTTGATTATTATTGGCTATCAGCTTTGGCTGAATATCTTAGAAGGCGACCGACGACTGGATACTGGGCATCCTCATTCAGACAGTTGGGCTAGTCACACATATGGATAATTCGTTGTAATTATGTTGTTGCATTTCTGTATCGACTAACATTTTATGCGATGGTTCTTGGTGGATTGATCGATCGAATCATAATCATGACGTCACTATGTATGATGCCATACTTTCACGTAAATGCCATTTTTATTTGGGCGACCTCACAACTAATTTTTCTATGGTCGTTACCGTTCCTGTATTTTAATTATCAAAATTTCACGAAAACACTGAGAAAAGTTGATATCTATCGTGCATTCAAGTAATTAGTTTTAGTCCGGGACCACTTTATGTTTGTTTCAACAGTTACCTGGGATATCGTTACAAAGTTGGGAACGATGGGATGATGCTCGGGTCGTATACCGTCATACAAAGTAAGCTTCACATATTTAAAGACTCAACGTTAATGTGTAAGTATGCGTAACGTATTTATTTATTAGCTACTGTCCTCGACATAGTTTACATGAAAATACTTTTTTTTTTCTGTTTCATCAGTAAGTACTACGTGTTTTATATGGGCATATTTTTGTTTTTTTTTTAACCGTAATTTTGTTCCATTTATATAATTATACAAATTTTTATCGATTTTAAATTACCTAAATTTCATCATTGATATTTTGCTCGCGTGGAAAAGTATAATTACTTATAACACTTGCTGTAGGGTTTTTACTAAACGCACTTATAAAATAAAAGCTAGTATAAAATTAATGTATTCAATATTTATCTATACTGTAACTGTAATATTTGTCTGTACTAATATTATAACTTAGTTCGTGAATATGTTTGGAGGAGGTAATTATTAGGCAGCTACAAATCAAATGGCCTATTCCACTTGAGCCTTTAGCGGTAAAAAAAAATTCGTAAAACAATCCAGTTATGAAGAAGAGCCTTCAAGAAAGTCGATCCAGTTCAACTTATTTTTTATTGCAACTATACAAGCTACTGAGCACAGTATTTTATTGAATTATACAGAGAGACGTGTCACAATCACCAGACGTAAATATCACTAAATTTCAATTAAATTCTATATTGTAATTTTTGTTTTTTTTTTAAACTGGTTCAGCAAAATGACTGCACTGTACCTGATGGAAAGAACAGTACAGTCTATAAACAGCGGCGACTGTCAATGTTAAATAGCAATGGCAGTCATCGCTATCATGCCGACCTGCAAAAGTGCTTCTTCACGCCTCGTTTGAAGGACCCCATGTCATAAGAGGAAGGGAACACACTGGCTGGGAGACGATTCCACATCTTCACAGTACGACAAAAATAGGAGCTTTCGCAAAATAATTAAAGCATTAAAGCAAATTAGTCGCTAGCGATTGATAATACTTATAATAAAGTATAATAAAATATGTTGAAACGTGTAGATAATGGTAGTACAATTAATCCTATTAATAATATCAATAAGGAAGTTTGTAAAGATGAATGTTTTCTTTTTAGTTTTGTCTCTGGCGAATATTCTTCTACATTATTACTGTCTGAGTTGAGAAAGTATATAATATTGCAAGGTTCCTGCGATAATTTCATTGTTCTAACAAAATGGTGGCCCCCTTGTTAGACCTTTTCAGTGAGTTTTTGTAGCATCTCAGAATTCATGCATCGTACCATTAATTTCCGCCCACTTCACTTGTGTACAATAACCGAACTAAGTTACGTAAAATGTTATCAATAAAGCAATTGCTAACTGCGGATACTTGTTTCAATATGTAATATAAATATTGTGTTTAGCTGTAAGTTTCCCTAAGAGATTAAAATAAAATATAGTGTCAAATAACACAAGATTATGAATAAAATATAAAAGCCACTATATGACAGACTGAGATCCCGCCAAGAACTCGGATGGATGTTTGTTTTTTACGCACAAAATTAGGTGACGGATTTGATGAAACTTTACGATAATAAAGGTTATAACAACAAAATAACACATAAGCTATAATATTAAATCGACTAAAATGTAAACTACAAGTGTCAAGCAAGTTGTAAAAATACGCCAATCTGAGTTCTATCTCGGTGTTAGAATTTTAACTGTACTTTAATTAAATACACGATAATAATATATGAAGTTATCATTTAGGAAGATGCAAAAGCGCAGGAAGTCACTGGCGCCTGCTAATATAGAATAATTTACAGAATGTTTTGATTGTACCAAGGTAAAAAAGGAGCGGAATTTGTAATGAGTAAAATTGGTTCTTATTACAGGATTTCCACGTTAACAAGTATAGCGTTTTAAAATGCTCGTTTCAAATTTAAATACTTCCTTAAGGGCAGTAGTTGCGATTATGCTGTCTCGCAAGCCTTTTAGCTTCTGGACATACATTCTAAGCGATGGGATCATGTAAACAAATATGAAAGATGAAAAAATAAAGTACAAACGTAGGGGAGAGAAGCGAAGCGATGGAGTAGGCACCCCTGCCTCGAAAATAAATTGAATAACAAAACCCCAAATAATAAAGCGTACAACGTGCAACCCGGCATCCGTGTCTTGAGTGCTAGCAGCTCTAAAATTATATCTTCAGGCGTGATTCTTACGTAACGAAGAGTTCGCGCACATAAACACTTTTATTAGTATGCAATTGCCATCTATATATTAAAATAGGTGAAGGGGAAACTTTTTACCCTTTTTTAAGCGTATTGCACGAGCCGATGAATGTGAAATTTGGCATAGTTATAGTAAGTAAGTATATGTGGAAGAGAAGTGCATAAAGCTATTTTTTTTATAAAATGCATTATAAATACATTAAATTAATTAGAATAAACATTACACACTACTACTGCTTGAATGACATACAATACATACAATAGATGAAAAAGACGTTTCGCCATCATTCCTTTTTCTTAATTTTTTTCGTCTCCCTTACTCTAATCACAATAGTACTTAAATTATCTCTTTCATGCTATTTCATTCCTTATTTATTTATTCTTTAACTCTCATAGTGCTTACTCTATTGTCTTCCCATTCATTCATACGTTCCAATAACCTTTTTTCATCCTACATTCAATATTTTTAACATGATTTACTTTCAGTACCTTACATGCCCTTTGAAATTAACTGGTGAAACTGTAGGTTAATTTTATAATAGTATAACATATAATATGCAAGGCATAATATACATTAATACATGCTTAATTAATTAATTCATAAATAAATTATTTTTAATAAATTTATGAAACCACTGAAGTAATTATTATTCTCTTTGGTTTTATTGAATATCAAAATGGATTATGGTCGAATTTCAACCATTACGTCATCACTACATATAAATATTGAAAGAAATTTTGTAATAATAAGCTATATTATATATAGAGTAATATATCATTACCTGTCCGGAGGCGTTTTCATTAATATATTTATGTAAGTAAAATTATAAAAAATAAACGTAGGGCGCAACGTGCGAATATCTCATTGCTTTCAGTTAAAAAAACCTTTTTTTGCAAGGTCCAGCCACAATGACTTGATAGCAAAAAAGGAAAAACCGAAAGAGAGTCACTGTGACTGATTTACGATCTTTTGCATAATGGTTGCGATCCAGCCTCGTAAATACCCTGTTTGATTTCTAGATATGTTATAGCAGATCCCGTAACGTGACAACCTTAAGCGTACCATTATAGCAGCTAATCGTAATCTAATATGACATAATTGCTATTTCTCTCCACTTACTATACCTTTTTCGAGATTTAGTTTTTTTAAATTATAACGTCGGTAACTTATTTATTTCATATTATATATGTAGCTGTAAACAGTGACTTCGTCCGTGTGGAATGTAGCAAAACCCTAATTCTTTTATTCTAAAATAAAAGAAGCCTAAGTTACTCCTTATATCATTATCTATCTTCCAGTGAAAGCCCAGTCAAAATTTGTCCGAACATTTCGGTTGTGGTGTGTCGAAATTAATGAATTTTACCGAGTCCGTCTAAATTTATTGGCGTATTGATTGTGATATATATTATAGGAAGCGTAAAAGTAAACGTGACAGCTCAGGTGGAAAAATAAAACTCAATGACGCGCTCCCTCAACGAGGAGATTGTATCAATTTGTTCGAAGAATTTCGGTAAACTAGATATATTTTTATGAAATATTTCATGACTGCTATCAGTGAAGAAAATAATATAGTATATATGTTACTGGTACAATATAAAGTGAATAAGATTTTACTATTCTTTTTAATCGATAAATTAATAACGAAGTTGTTCGCTAAGTGATCTGACCACCTGAATATTATATAGGGTGTTTTTGTAGATGGTTCCAGACTACATATATTTTGAACTCCATTGAGGTTTCGCCATTTTTTTTAATTAAAAGTTTTTTTATACACAGCAAACCGAGCCGATATAAACGATGCCGGTAATAATTTTGTATTGTACCATTTTCATTAATTTTCCTTTAGTATTATTCACTTAATATTATTAGAAGTAAATGGAATCCTATGGGATGTTTCAGTAACAATCATTTAACGAGGAATAACAACAGAGATTCGTTTATCGATCATTACTTACATTAGGTCTAATCAAAGCGAACTTGATTGAATCACCATTTAGGCTCTGTTAGCGGTCCATTGTGCTCGAATTTAACACAATAATCTATTAGTTAAGTAAACTCGGCATGTATATAGTATACACGTGTGTAGTGTAAAGTCACGTAGGATTTGTTGCAGATTAACCATGACTTCAATCATATTTACTCCATATTTTGAGAATTCTTATAAAGCACGTATGAAATGATACTACCTACTAGTGCTGTAATGTGTATTTTAGCAGTTATTAGTGTAATGTTACTGTATGTTATAAATTGATACAATCTTTTGAAAACGGAATAATTTGAACAGTACAAGTTTTATGTTGTTGAGATGAAAACCAGAATAAAGCTGTACAATTTAGGTAAGAGTCAAGATCTTAGAAATACTCATCAAGTACAATTAAATAAGTATATATTTTTACTAAATTATAAATAAACTAACGGGCCCGGCAGAGGCTGTCCCGCTCTGAATATAAAAAAATCCTTGACAAATTATATACCAAAACCTTCCTCATGAATCACTTTATCCACTGGCGAAAACCGCATGAAAATCCGTTCAGCAGTTTTTGAGTTTATTGCAAACAGACAGACAGACAGACGCGGTAGGGGACTTTGTTTTATACTATATAATGATAATGATACTGTAAAAATAATCATGTATGAAGAAGAAATAAAGAAAGAGAAAGTCTTTATTTTTGGAAAACGTCACAAACAACAAAATAAATAAAGGAAACATATGCATAGCTTATTAGAATATACAACAACGACACCCCCCTTCAGCTACGTGCTGAGGTACAACTGGGCGTTGATTTTCAATGGGGGGCCAAAGTAATGTACGTACGTGTAGACAGTGTCATGCCAAAAATGACTTATAAATATGTAAACAATAGATAACAATAATAAAATATAAACATTGAAAAAAGATACAAATATTACAAATGTGCCTGTCGAAAAAACCCCTCACTATCTCGGCTGCACAGTGGTCACCATAAGTCAGAGGATACAGACCGGAGACCGCGCGAAAACAGGGCAGATACGAACATAGATAACCTTAAATGTACGTCTACTAAATCGGAACCACTCATAAAGTTAATGTGATATCTCTTGTTTTAAAGTGCTCTAGCTTTACAGACGTTCATTTTTGTTACTGTGTTGTATATACTATAGGCTCGAAAGCGTATGCAAAATTTAATAATGTCCTATCGCATTCATGAGATTAGTAAGGTTTACTGAAAATCGAATAAAGTTCGATTTATATCTTCGGCATTAAACTAATTGCTAGTATTTTTTATTACGTTAGCTATTTCGCATCGGTCTTTATTTTTATAGAATCGTATATAATATAGGCGTGTAGCACAAGTTATTCGATCCCTTCCAACCAAACATTACTTCACTGCGTTATTTATATGTTGACCCACTCGTAAACCGTGTTTACGGCCTTGGAGTTGTGAAATTATTTTGGTTGTTCCAAGATAACGTTCACTCGTATTACTGTTAGAAATATTTCGTTGGGCTTGTGTTTGATGATTTATTACAATATAACTAGTACTCGCGACTTCATTGTCGGTGAAATTCTATTCTTGCTACCAGGAGACTATGTTTTTTCTGAACATTGGGTTGTTTAGCCTCTACGGAAAAGCACAATAATATGTATTCTATATACTTTGACCCGTCCTCTATCTGTAAAAGTCTCATCAAAATCGGTTATCGGTTTCGGAGATTATAGCCAGGATAAACGAAAAACACTTCAATTTTATTCATATATAACTAGCAGCCGCGTGCGAATTTGGCTGTATTTGTATAAAGACTCGATAAGGTATTTAATTAATAAAAAAACAAACACATCTTTTTTACTTTGTAACAGAGTTGCGATAGATATTTTGTAACCAACTGTCATCAATTTATGTTCAAAAATAACAATTTTTTATACAAATTTTATCCCTTTTTCAATACTTTTCAATTTCGAATTAATTTTCTCTATATAAAAGGATCCACAAGCAAATGTTTTCGGTCCCTTCCCCAGTCGTTTGGGTTGTATGGTGATATGTTCGTCAGTTATTATTTGATGTATACGTCTAGAAACTATAAAGAAACTATGTGCCCAGTGGAATTTCAATCGGTAACACTTTAGGCGTTAACTTATTATTAAACCCTCTAAGGGATGCATTTCCAAAACTGTTCCCTTAGTTCTCACCTACCTTATATAACGGACTAATTTACTAAATTGTCCCAAGATTCTTGCCTTAAGTTTAACCTGTACATTGTCCAAGAGATAGCTCTAAAATTGTTGAGTTTACAGTATTTGTAGAATTAAGAAAGAATAGAATAGAATATCCGTAACTAAGGAAAAAAATCTTACTACTTATGGATGAGGTTTACTCGATTTCTCTGTTTTCCATTAAATTGAGATTGCTCAGGAACTATACATAAACATATAAGCACAACATAGCACCCGATAAATCTCAATCGAACCGAACATAATTATGTTTCCTCACAAGGTCCCGACGACCTTCCTGTTGATAGTTTAAAGTTTGGGTTATAATTCCCAGGACACTTCACAAACACTATCGACAGATAATATTGTACATCGAGTGAACGCAAATCCAATTTCAGATCCCAACTGCAATACGCCGATAAAGCGCCTGTGTCTTATCACAATAACTTATCAAGTTCGCTTGGAGTGCCAGATACAGAAACCGGGAAAATAGAAACGTAAGCCTGCGAAGAATTGTGTGGAGTTATAGGCTTTATTAGTACAGTATATGTTATAGATAAATGTAATGAGGGTATTATGTACAGTGTACGAGCAATACGAACGATGATTAGTCGAATCAAGTCATGCAGTTAATGTTTATTATTTTATCTTTATTACATACTAGTTGTGTCCGCGGCACTGCTCGCTTGAACTACAAAATGTTTTTTTCGTTTTTTTATATTTATTGCCTAACATCTTGTACACAAAAAATGTATCACTTCAACAATTGAATGTTTTTCGATGCTATACAGAACAAATATTATATATGCAAAAGTGAGTTTGTTTGTTTGTTTGTTCCGCTTTCACGCATTAACTACTAAGCATGAATTTTTACACACACGTTGTCACGTATGCAGAAAGGAATGTATGGTACTGTTTACAAAGTGTAGGTCAAATATAAATATAACCCAGCAAAGCCGCTTTCAAAAGATATTATAAATATATAATACCAATAAGGAGTAGTAAGATTATTTAGTTTGTGTTGTCACGGCACCAGCCCAGGCCGATGTTCGATCAATTTAGCACCTTTGCACTATTTGTACCTTTGGTTGTGTCTTCCTCGTTCACTGTCAAGCTCGGTTTAACTTGAAAGGCTTTTCCAAGTAACCCAATGTTAATAGTCCAAGCTGAGACCAAAGCAACAGTCCAAGCCGAGACCAAGATAACATCCAAGCTAAGGTTCGGCTATTTTGGCACTCTTGAGGTTATTGCTAAGCGCTTGAGCGCCATAACGGATAATGAACAACTGAATTATTATATTTCCTTAACAATATTGAATCCATTTTTAGGAATACTACACTATACTATTTGTTCTTGTGATAATGAAGCAAGTTGATAACAAAATAGCAATTAGCAAAAATTCGAATAGCAACAACTCAGTAACTGATATTTTTTTTGGAATATTTATTTTTATGGATAGTTTTTTTTCCAAGACAACACGCTACCCTCTCTTATTTAAGTCATCGTGATAAAGTTAGATCAATAATAATAAAATAAATAAGAAGAATAAAAATTAATTCGCTTCTTCCGTTATTGGACGAGCCAATAGTTCGATACATACACTAACATTCTCATCGTTTTCCAATATTTGTCGTCTTTGATGCTTGTCAATATCTGAAAATTACTCGACATCAATGGGGCTGATATGACTAGAGTCTGAAGCCCCAAGATAATAAAGTAAAATAACAATTGAAAATAATTTATAAATTATACTATAGATATCTTAATAAATCGAACGTAATATTTACTAAAACCTCGTTTTACAAAGCACAATATACCCGCGCATTTGTCTGTGTCGCTTATTGTCTTAGCAATATTTTTATATACAGAGGAAAAAGGACAAGCACCACACCGCTCGCTCCATTTCTTCACAGCAAGAAAACGTACAACATTGTAGTTCGCACTTAAGAAAATCGTAGTTTCTTAAAATATTAATAACTTCATATGGAATGAAGATATCGTGATAATTTTTAGATAACTTTCAAATATCTAAGAAGTAAAACTAAAAAAAACTTTGGTCGAAATCTATTCGGTTAGTTTTGGGTGATGCGCGCACAATAACATACATCTATAACTCTATTTATTCAGATAAATGTTCAATTTATATAACCCAATGTAATTAATCCATGGACTGTCCAATATCATAAGGGTTTAAGCTCCATAGATACGAATGTAGACCTTATGATGCACTATACGAATGTAGATCTTATGATACACTGGTCATCAGACTGTTGGTATACTACGTTAAAAATTACCGTAATAAAATACCGTATCTATTACAAATATTGAAAAGCTTGAACGATATTAAAGTACGTAACACAAATTATATACATAAACCTTCCTCATGAATCACTCTATCTATTGTTGAAAACTGCGTGAAAATCCGTTCAGTAGTGTTGCGATTATCGCGAACAGACAGTTGTAGTCCGGTGAAGCTGTTAAGACCTTGCTAGGTAAATAGCGTAGTCTGTTTGAAAAAAAAAGAACAGACAGCCAGACAGACGTAGCAAAGGACTTTGTAATTATATAATTATAATTTAAAAAAATAGCTAGGTATTCATGATCCGCAATTTTGAGATCTGTATCGTAAAAACTCAGACCAGCGGTTAAGTAGTTATTTAAAGAAATCAAGCACTATCGTAACATATACTCGTGTATCAGTTTTAATTTTACGAATATACATCAGTGGTCGGCAATCCGCCGCTCGCTACTGCCTTGTAAGAAACGAGTAAATATTTTGAACCGTAAACGTACAGAAAAGAGGCACATTTTTAGAAAACACAGCTCGTAAAAAAGACATTGAGCAAAGGCTTTATAGTGCACGTTAAATCCAAATAATTAGATAAAATATATATACTATAGAAAAGCTTAAGTTAAAAAAGGCTCTTTGAATAAATGTCAGCTCTATATTTCTTTTATTTGACCCTTGTGGATGACCAGTTTGCCGACCACTCTTATACATGATTTATTTGTCAGTACATTTGCATCGACGCAAACAAGAACATAATTTGTGTGGCAACGTAAATAAAATCCACAGAAAAGTCAATTCTCCCGCGAAAACCATTTCAATTCATTCCGTTTGTTTGCGGAACGCTCGACATTTTCTCCCTCGTACATTTATTCACGGTGCTGATGTACACGTAACCAAATTTGTGTGTGACTTTAAAATTATAAGAATACAGGATATAAATTCTTCTTTTTTAAAATTATATATGTATATATAATTTAAAAAAAAATTCCCAGTGTTTTTTCATCAAAAGGAAGATTTTCAGGGGGCGTCGCAAAAAATTTATATATATATACTACTATATATATATATATATATATATATACATAGTATATATATATACATATATATTTGTAGGCTGGTCGTTAAAAATTAAATTTTTTGCGACGCCCCCTGAAAAGCTTCCTTTTGATGAAAAAACACTGGGAAATTTTTTTTGTTAATTTTTGGGTATAATCATTTTTTTTGGGAATTTTTCAGGAAAAATACAATTTTATTCGAAATATAAAAAATTATAAAACTCAAATCAATAAAAATAACAATATTTGATCAAATTAACAATAAACAAAAATCTAAATTCAAAAATTTTCCCAGTTGTTTGGTATATTAAAAGACATCCAGCGCATGCGCATCTGATATTTTTTTAAGATCTTTTTATGAAAATAATTCATACGTGACTGCTCACAAAAGTATAAAAAGCCCAAAAATGAAGGAGTTTCATTGTTAACTATTTTCAAATCTAAAATAATATTTATTTCAAATTTAATAAGATACTTTCAGAGAAAAAATGATTATACCCAAAAATTAACTTAGATCGTCTAGAGGCACGTATTCTTTTGAATTAAAAAAAAAAAAAAAAATCCCAGTGTTTTTTCATCAAAAGGAAGCTTTTCAGGGGGCGTCGCAAAAAAATTAATTTTTAACGACCAGCCTAATATATAGTCCTTACCTCATTGTAATGGCCAGCTACGTATAACACCATAAAAAGGTCTACACACTTGTGAACATAATAATTTTCAAATAGACTAAATAAATCATGTAATTTACTAGCAAATACACGCCAATACGGTTCTTTAAAAAATCTTAGAAATATCACCTAACAGCGAGTTGTGCTGACAGGAGTAGCACAAAAACAGGAGTGCCAACTTTTTTTATGTTGTACAGGCATGGCCACAATCTCACCTGACGGTAGGGACGATGAAGCTATCGATGGATCGCGCTTACCTGATAGATGCCTATTCGCTCTACTCTTGAACACTCCCAAGTTATATGATGACGGGAAGACAGACGCAATCGCACACCCTAGCCGTACGTATAACAAATGTGGAAGGAAATCGCTTTGTAGGAATCTTGGGAATATTAACCTTATAAGGGTGGAAACATTCACGGCGTCTAGTCGTCCTCTGATGGAATGGGGACGGTGGAATTGCAATGTAATTCCTGTGCACACTCTCCAAAGTATAACCTATAAAATGCTGAGAGACAAGCTACTTGCCGTCGATGCTCTAAATTGAGCATTCTTGTCTTCCATAGCGCTTCATCGCCGACAAGTCGCACGACGCTCAATGGAGTCAAGAGCGGCCAGCTGATATTTAGCTGATGCATCCCATAGTTGGCAGCAATATTCCACACATGAGCGTACTTGAGCTTGGTACAGGTTGAGAAGCTGGTCTGGTGTGAAATATCGCTTAACCTTAAAGAGGATCCCAAGTTTCCTTGCAGCTGTTCTTACTTTTTGTTCAATTGAACGTCCGATCTTAGCTGGATATCAAGAAGCTAGAGGTTCTCCGTAACTTGTAGGGAAAACCCTCGGAAAGTAGGAGTCAAATTGAACGAACTCCCTTTGTAGAGAAAAGACACGCCTGTGTCTTTTCGGTGTTAAACTTAACCAGGTTTAAATCACCCCAGCCGGCAACAAAACTAAGGTTCTTATTCAACAGTTCTATCATAGCCTCTCTCTCATTATGGATTTCTGGTAAACTGGCCCAAAGACTGGATATTTACCTCTCAGATACAGTGCTGTCATCTACATACACAATGATACCGGGTATAAGTGCGGCAGAAATAGGGTTGCTGAGAGTACAAATCCCTGAGGAATTCCGGCATTAACAACCTTGGGATCAGACGAGCAGCCATCAACAACCACCCGTATAGTACCGTTCACTGAGGAAATCACAGATCTAAGTCCGCAGGCGTTTAGGTATTTCATATGCTTGGAGCTTACTTAAAAGAGGCTAACGTGCCAAACCTTATCGAATGCTTGCGAGACATCAAGAGAAATAGCAACAGTCTCTCCGTGTTTCTTGATGACCTCACCCCAGTAATTGGTGCCATACACTAGCAGGTCGCCAGTAGATAGCTTTTATCGGAATCCGTATTGGTGATCACTGAGAACATCATTAAGCCCTAGGTATGCCAGCAACTACTTATTTATTATTCGTTAGTATAGTTACAAGGGTCGGCACGGTTACCCTTTTTTGGTACTGGTTGAATATATTTTGATTTCCAAGATTTTAGGACATTACCAGAATCCAGAGAAAGGCGAAATAGGCGTGTCTAGATAGGAGCCAGCTCAGGTGTACAGAGCTCAAGTACCCTTGACGGAATACAATCAGAGCCACTAGCTTTATTCACGACTAGATTGCGAAGCACTTTTTGTACATTCTTGGTGCGAATCACAATATCTTGCATCGTGGTATCACACGAGAGTGTTAATGGTGTAATTTTATCGCCATCATCTAGACGCGAATTATTCGCAAACAGGTTTGCAAAAATGTTTGCCTTTTCGCGAGGACTTGAAATAGTTAGTAACGACTGACTTGGCAAAAGACCAAAAAGCTTTGTTACCTGATGGATAGGAAGCCAGTTTAGCTCCAATGTGGACAATATGGTCGCAGCGAGCTTTACGCAAAACTTTCTTATAAGATTTGGAAGCTTTGCTGTAGCCTTTCTTTTTATATTTTAGATCCAAAGATTTATTGCAGCGTGCTTCTGCCCAGACTTGAAAACTTAATTCTAATTCAGCTTCAGTACATTCAATATTGAACCATGGGCAAGCTTCACCTCCAAGGAATAATTCGGTATACGGTGTAAAATATTCCATAGCCCGACTCACCACATTGGTAATGGCAATTGTGCAGCTCGATGGATCTGTAGACAGGAAGCAAGTTTTCTGTCAAGGGTAATAAGATGCTAAAAAGTGACGCATCTCATCACAGTCTGTTGATTTATATCGCCATATCCTTCTCATGCTTCTTGGGCTAGTATCTGGAGGGGAGTATGATAATGTAGCCCTAATCAGACAATGGTCAGAACTCCTTGGCGGCGCTGAGATTGAGATGGAAAATCTCTTTGGATCTGTTGTCAATAGAAGGTTAGCAGGCAGGTTAGATAGGCAGTTAGCAGTAATAATACAATCGAAACAATGTTCTGGAGTTTGTCAATGTCAGATATATACACAAATGTCTGATAATTATCAGCATCAAATTAGAGACACAATATCAATGAGAAATGATATGTTTATATCATAAGGAAACATAACGTAATATTGTGCTAATAAAATATCAAGAATATTAATTCCTCTCATAGTTTTCTGACAACACGGTAATCTACCAATTTCCTCACATAATGATCTGATATTACGAATAATTACATCGACTAACAAATGAAAAGGATCGAATACATGTTACAGTTAACGACCTACCAATATCTCGATTTTCTTTGTAATCTTTTAATAACATAATCTGTTGTATCAATTTAACATATAAAAATAATAGTAGGTAATGATTTATACAAGAATATTATCTATACATATAATAAAATTGAAGTATCTCTATGTAATGTTCGAAATAACAACTTTTTACTGAAAGAATATGAAAGTATATATGCTTATAACTATTCATAAAATATTTGTCTGTCTGTTTGTTCTGGCTAATCTCCGAAACGATTGGACCGATTTTAATGGAACTTTCACTGATATATACTTAATGTTATAAACAGTAACGTAGGCTACTTTTATTTTAGAAGTTCCGCGCAAATATAATAATCAAATGAACCCCGGGCGCCCTACGGACACGTTTACACTGAACATTTTTTTTTACTAATTTCCACGCAGTAAAATCACTGGTAACGGATAGTATTATATATAATAAAATCTTTTGGCCTGTCTGTGTTTATTATAGCAGCGGTGACCTGAAATACGACAAGTCTAAGTGTACCAAGAATACTATTCTCACTTTTGGGCTGGAGCGCCTCAATATCAGCTGCGTCCGTTTGACCGCATCCAGCGTAGAGCGGCTCTAATCGTCGGCGACGAAGTAATATCCGATCGGCTCGACTCATTGGCACTGCGTCGGCACATCGCGTCTCTTTGCTTCCTTTATCGCATCTACCACGGTGAGTGTTCAGAGGAGTTGTTTGGACTGATACCTGCCGCTGCATTCCACTATCGTACAACCCGCCTGAAACAGAAATTTCATCCACACTTTTCCACACACTTCTACACAGGGGCATTTCTACCTCGTATTTCGACCATGTGGAATCGTCTGTCAGTGGCGGTGTTTTCAAACCATTACGAATTACAAGCCTTCAAGAATCGAGCGTACACTTCTTTAAAAGGCCGGTAACGCACTTGCGACTTCCCTGGTGTTGCTAGTGTCTTTGGACGGCGGTGATCACTAGGTGACCCACCTATTCCTTTGCATTCTATGATATATAAAAAATAGTAATGTATTGGTGTACGAGCGAGTATCGAATTATCATGTCACCCAATTCAATCTACCTTGATCTCGACCACCGTACACTAGTCTAATATCGTAAATGGTGCCACGTCTTGCGTTTTAGAGTCAGCCGATAAATACCCAGAAATATGAATCTAGTTCTATATTTTACCGCTAGAGGACGCTAGATATCCAACGGTCAGATTTTCTCGCATTATTAACTACGTCGACCAAAAACTTCTATTTAAATTCAAATTTAGTACGCGTATACTCAATTAAAGGATAATTATGGTTCGTACCTACTTATTTATAAAGAGAGAAAACAAATAACAAGTATGACACCTCCTAACACAGTTATTACTCATGGTAATAATGTAGACATCTCGCGACTAATTACAGCCCCGTCGCCGGTGCCTCTAACATTATAGAAGCCGTTAGGTGACATGAGTGGGTGTACGCTTATAAATAATGATCACCTAGAGTTCTATAACCTTGGATTATACGAATTTATTACACAGTTTCTCATTATATAAATTGCTGCGTAAGTTGTTATTAGTTGTTGTTACTCGCTTTTTAATAACTGATATTAGTTCCTCGTTATATAAAATATTGTATAATCTATTATTACCTATTTTTGTAGTTTTATCAGAAGATATAGTTAAAATATCGTTACATAAAAGCTATTATTTCGTATAAAATGACGTGGTTGTAAAACAGCCACATTCACATTGTTTTAATTCTTTCTATTGTAATAAGGTTTTGCATAATACAAATTTCTTGTCTTTCCTTAGATGACCAATGTCTCGGTGATGCGTCGCTTGTAGAATCGCTACTCGTATTTTTTTTATTTTTCTTGGTATTTCTAGCTTTTTGTACATTAATCGTTGCGTATCTTCTTTCTTGAACCACCTTTCGTAACCACCTCGAACCATCCCTCGATCTGTTTCTGTCGAATTCTGCAGACTCCTCTTATTCGACTGCTTTTAGGGTCCGTTCGCATTCTTAATCAATTGCCTCATAGCTGCAACTGCCAATGACCGCACTCCGTGTGTGTGTCGCACGTTCTATATGTGTGCCGTATCTCAATCTCAGTGGACGTTTTTTTCTATACAAACGGCTCAAATGTCCATAGGTTTCATATACGAACTCTTTCGTATAAGCGCCTTGCTATATTTTTGTATACCCTATGTGGCACGAACCGTATATTGTTTGCTATACCCGTTTCTAGCTACGCTGACATTCATTTATTTTTATTTCTCCTTATGGCATCTCCATACTATGCTAATCTGATATACCTTTATTCTCACTTCAGTTTTCAGTACGTGTTTCTCGTGGTAAAATATGTAGTCTAAATAACGAATAACTGCTTCATATAAACATCACTCAGATGGAATAAATGATTTACCTCTAATATTTTACATGTAAACTGACGAGTATAAAGATTCCACGTCGGAAATTACATCGTTCTACTGGAGATTAGGCGAAGGGCGGCTTCCGTGGGTGTGCTAATTTACTCGCCCTTATTCCCGCTGTTTATTACACCAAAGTACCAAAGTAAACCCAATCATAACGAAGGGGGAGAAGTTATTTAATTTACATCGAGGTTTCGTGTTCGTAACTGGTTTTTTTTTTCTGTCACGCGTCATGTTTCTTCGACTTCATGGTATAGTGCCTTGTTATATTGTAAGGGTATAATTACGAAACAACAGCCATGAAACGTATATCTTTATCATAAACGTATTGCTTTAATTAAAAATTGGTTTATTTTGATAAAGAAGCTCACTATTTTGGGCTTTACGATTTAAGATAGCAAAGAAGCGCTGCAACGCTGCATTCGATCTTTTCGTATAGATTTGATATATGAATTGATTATACTTTTTGTTCATCTTCTTACCCTTATCCCGCTTAAGTAGGGTTGGTGCAACATCTGTTCCACTTTCCTCTTTGACATCTCAGTATTCACACATTTTATACATATATCATTTTTCACACAATTCATCCATACCTTCTTCGATATTCCTCTGCTCTTATAGGAGCTGGAGGAGGAGATCTCTCCTCATGACATGTCCACACTATGCTAATTTATTACTCCTGGCTTGTCTGTCCCTAGTGCTATTTTCAAACTTACTCTGATATACTCATACCTAATCTTATCCAATCTGGTTATATCACACATTCATCTTAACATTCGCTTCTCTGGCACATGTAGTCGTCTCTAATCCATCGCTTTCGTAGCTCAGCACTCAGATCCGTATAGTACGACAGGTGTATATACGTTTATTATACGAATAGTAACTACCTGTCTCTTTATCTGCACTTAAATAATTATGACAGATTTTATGGTAGAATTTAGCCCAACTTAATTAACATTTGTTATTATATTTTGAACATAAATTATAACGTGTATTATTCCGAATAGTTGATAAGTTATTAATACTGTGAAGTTTCATTAAAATTCATTTGGTTGTTTTTGGGTGAAAGAATAAAATTATATAATTTAACGTAACTTCTAACATTATTATTGGAATACGATTAAATTGTAAAGGTTCAGTATTGTAAATCATTATCTGTATAAGAAAGCTTTTGAAAGAAGCAATAACATTAAATGATCTTTTGTGTTTGAAGAAAAAAAAACATGTAAGTTTGTTAAATAGGTTGTTTTATAACATAAAAGGAATATTCTTAATATTAAGAGACTTAATATTAAATCAATGAAATAGGTATGAGAGTAAACTAAACAAATATAATTCTAAGTAAAACAGCAACAAATCCTTTCAATTATACTGTATCTAATTTCTTGGTTTTATTAATTACTAGATTTTCCCATGATTTCGTATGCATGCATGTATCACGATTATTCAAGACGAAAAGTTATTTATGTCCTTCAACATAGTTTGTGCTACCTCATACTAAATTTCATTGTGATCTCTTCGGAAGTTTGTTCTTGAAAAGACAAACTTTTCGCATGCTAGTCCGTTTGTTCAGTAGTCTATTTTATTTTTATTACCTCCATTTCGAAACTGTAATCGACATAATCTAAGCCAAATAGAAAAATAAGTCTTCAACTACATAAAAATTATAAGTAAAAAAGGGATATACACGAACTTTTTTGAATGCGAAATACATTGATTCTAATTTCTAATAACCTAATTCTTATAACGTACAAATACATTTCCGAGGCAGAAATGTAACTTTAACTATAGGATGTCCCGCAAAATTGCCCAGAATCTATTTAAACATCCGAAATTAAATTACGAGGGACAATTGGGCCAAAGCTATTAACTTAAAAGATTCACGTAAAAACATTTAAAATAAAGCGTTTATTTCGAAAGAGGGGAGCAATTTTGTTAGGAAATTGATGATTTTATTCAGCAAAAATATTTCTAACTAAGTTTTTATCTGCGCACATTTCATTGATAAATTTGATGACAGTGAGGACTGCAATATACGGGAAATCTTTTTTTTTTTTACCGCCTTAAAAATTAAAGAGGTTTTCAGTTGGTTTGTATCGTAACTCACAACTATAACACAAATGATATTATGACTAATACATACGTTACCTATATGATATTTTGACAAAACAGATGTCGCGATAACGCACACATACGTAAAGTAATATTGTAACGCCACACTGTTTTAGATAAAATGTAAAAGTAAGATGGCATATTCTCAATATCGGTGGTGAAAAAGAAATAGTTATATGTTGCTTAGATACGGACGGATTGATGGGGTAGTTGTTAGAAAAATAAGCTAACTAGCCAAGTTTTAACAGGGCGTTGTCGAAGCGCTTATGAGGTATCTATATAGTTATAATATCATTGACAACGTTATTTAAAAATTAATTTCGAAAAAATCATATTTATGTTCGAAATACAACATTATCAAAGAGGTCCTATATTAATTTCATTAGCATTGGACTTTTGATTTCGAACATATACCAGGTAACACCTCAAAATCAAATAGAAAATGTATAATCATTGATACCTATTGATAGGTTTATCACAGACCAAGGTTTTTTTTTCGAACTTACTACGCTATTGACCTAGCAAGGTCTTAACAGCTTCACCGGATTACAAAAGACAAAGGTGGAGGGGAGGGAAGGGAGTATGGTCAAGGTCATTCGAGGGCATTTTTCGAAAATAGTTTTTTTTGAGGTCTGTTTTACTTTTGGGTTCAATTTTCATTACTTAAGCAAATATATTGTACTTTGGTTGCGTTTTTTGATACTTAATGCTCTTTTATGTAATAGTTTCTTACCGCTTCTTCTTGACGATTGGATGGTTTTTCAAACTGTTGGTAATTTTTGACGTTCATAATTGTCTTCTTAGGGTCTAAATTGAATAAAGTATTTTTGATTTTGATTATGTTTAATATAGTTTATTCTGTTGTGGCACTGTAAAGTGAAGACTCTGTGCTTACCGTTGTCATGATTTCTATTTATGTAATTAATTTTAATATGGTCCTTATTAAATTTAATAAGGCCTTTATAATATTTTTATTAACTAAAATGATATTCAATTGATTTAAACACTAGCGCCACATTATTAGAGTTTGGCATATAAAAGGCAAGATGTCGTCGATAGGGGGGCGCTTGTATGTCGAAGTTATTGTAAGGCGAAGCTCTGCTCGGATAAATAGTCACAATGCATACAGTGTTAGTGTTAATTGGTTCCCCTGACTGACCGAATATACGTTATTCATTACACAAGGCAATTTAAAAATAATGACGATCACCGAATTCACAATCCATTGGTAGTCAATCGATATCCTGTTGGCCTGCAAGATTCCCTACAGTTAGGATAGCTGATGAAAATACAGCAAATCTAAAGAAAGTAAATTGGCACTTAAAGTCCGATACAAACACTACCAGTCTTTTATGTATTATGGTCTACAATAAATTTGTAACGAAATCATACAATTAAACACGCAGTATTCAATATGCCGTTAGTTTAATGCTAAAATAAATCGACACTACTCAACATTTTTTACTCACCACTTATAATAATTTTAATTATATTATTAGTGTAACACATAATATTTAATAGGTTATGTCAACGTAGTAACTATGTAGTAAGGAAGCATTATTAAAATATTATAGTGTCCAGGAAAATAGGAAACAGACGCGCTGTAATCAAGGATACTACCCACCTTAATCCAAGAAAATGAGGAAAATGAAAGTATCGCAGTAGCTATAAAAATATGAAAAGGTTTGTTTGACCTAAAAATTTTATAGTTCTACCGGTAACAGGCGGCGACTTTGTACGTGTTAATTATAATATAAAACTTAATAATAATAAAATGTTAGTTTTATCGTAAAAGAAAATAAAGATTACATCGAAAAAGGTATTGTCATAAGAAATTGCCACGGGACGGACGGTATTTTTTAAGTAAAATAAATAATAAAAGTATTAAATTTATTACAGTATATGTAATAATAGCAGTCTCTGTCAGAGCTTGCGCACATAGCGGTGCGGTGAGTTGCGCTGCGTTTTTTACTCCGCATAGCAAAAATTCAAAAATTCCGCGCACTGCGGTCGAATTTCCGCAATATTGTAAGAGGCCGTTAATACCAAACTGTCCTTGTTTCAATATTGATATTTATTATTCATATATTTTTTTTATATCTTTTAATACTGAATTACATTTATTTCATAAACTGCACAAACAATAATAGTAAAATATGATAGTTAAACTTGTACTGCCAGTATAATACATACAATACATCAATATATACATATATTGAGTAACCGAAAGATGCGCAATGAAGGGTTACAAAAGATCTAACTCATTATCTTACTTGAATTTACTCATACATCATCTACTCGAGTGTATACTGCCTCAGCTACCCTATCTACTTGTCTGGCCAGGGCCAGGAACCTCCGAGAACCTCCGAGAACCTCCGAGAACCTCCGAGAACAAGAAGCTCCTACCCAAACTGCCTCCTCAATAGCTCGTTCACCACCTGATCAACCGACTCCGAACAACACACAGCAGGAGCCTGGATTGGTCATCAATACGCCGTTGGAAAC